>CM050918.1:4594134-4887798 GCA_027742785.1 Vigna reflexopilosa | reverse complement strand
ACCTTCCTCCCCTTGAAAACCATCGTTTAGGTCAAATATATATTTACATTTTTTTTTCAGTTATAATCTTTTATTCTCCTTTTAAAAAAAAATAATTTATGAGTAATGAGAATCATCAAATTCATTATTCTCTTATTTATTATTTCGTTTTAAAGTCCTCGTTATAAATATTTTCGAACTTTTCTAACATTATAAATATTTTCACAATGTGCTAACTTTTTATAATTTATATTTTCTCACTTTTGGCATAGTTGTGACCAACATCTTCAACCAATAATTTAATTGTATAATGATGAAATTAGTAATTTAATATAACTTTTTTATTTCTAAGTGTCTTATTCACAAGTCTTCATCCTTTAGTTATCATAATCTATATTTTGAAGTATTCTTTTAATATATCACTTAACTTAAAATACGAATATGATTATCTCTTTATTGATATATTTTAAAACATAATCAAACCAATTTACCATCTTAATAAAAACAATTTAGTCATTGTACAAGTGTAACAAACTTTAACACTTCTTAGTCGTGTTCACCTCAAGTGCTACAGAAATGTAACACTTTCAAACAAAAATTCACTTTGTAACCACCAATGCACTAAATAATTTCATTATCATCCACAACACCCATTCATTAAATCCTATCACCTTTATGCTAGTTATAATAAAGAGGAAGTGCAATATAATAACAACATATCAAACATGTGTCTGATAACAATTATCGTGTCTCCTTTGTTTTGATGCAAAATAACCACATTCAATTAAATGCAAAAAAAGAACATTCTCATTAACTGAAACGAAACCATTTTGTTGTGCCAAACTTCATGGAAAAAGTTTCAATTTATTAATATTAAAAAAAAAATTATTAGGCACTTAAATGAAAAGCCACAAATTATACTGATAGGTCAAATGTCAATCACATCATTAAGTCTAATACCAATTGATGAATAAGTAGTTTCTTCATATTTTATAACCTTCAGTCTTTTAGAGTGAAAGATGGGAAACTTTGTAGTTATAGGTTATATATGTCGATTAAGTCAATAGGTCCAATGTTAATTGATCATTAAGTTTAATGGTCGATCTTGTATTGTTAGTTATTGAGGTAATTTTCGATTTGACGTTTTAAAGATTGATATGCTAGAAGCTAAAGGGATAGGGAATAATAAAAATAAAGACACGTGAGAAACAAAAGAAAAGGGGAGAACTCTCACCGAGTACTCTCCATACCTCTTGGCTAGAACACCAATACAGGAGGAATCCAAAACTTATTTAAAGTTTTTATTTTTGTACTTTAACGTATAGAGAAACATGCATTCGTATCTATTATTGAACTAGATCACATATTTTAATCTTAAATTTTATTACACGTCTACTTAAGAGGTTTAATTACATAGTAAAAAATCATTCATCTGAACACTATTCAAGCGTATCACTTCAAGTGAAACCTGAATTTATGGTTTAGTTTACAAGGAAAGACTAATAGAATACCATATAGGATAAATCCAATATTTTAAGGTTTTTTGGTTTTGTATTTTAATATATAAGAGAATCATGCATTCTTATATATTGTTGAACAAGATTGTATATTTTAATCTTAAATTTTATTACACATTTACTCAAGAGGCTTATCTACAGATTAAAAAATCATTCATCTGAACACTACAAGCATATCACTTCAGGTGAAACCTGAATTTAGGATTTAAAGTTCTCTTCGTTTTATAGAAGAGATGACAAATCAACGTTCGGGTTAGGCTCAGGATATCAAGTAATACTCCCAATTAGTTGGTTTTCAAGAAAACATGCACAAATCAAAGTGATATATGTGGAACATGGGCAACCACAATGTCATCAGCGGATTCACAGTGGCGGCAATAAGGTCCTCGTACTTTCCGGCCACCAGAGACTGGCCGCAAGATCACATTTGAAATTTTTTTGCAGTGGGTGCAGATGTGAATCTGAGACGAGTCACTGAGTGTAAAGAGGCGTTCATACAGGTTGGCTGAAGCACCATGAGCTATCAAGCAATCGCGCTCCATTTCACCAAACTTGATACCTCCAAATCGTTTTCTGTCAGCTACAGGCTGTCGGGTCAAAGGGTGAACAGGACCGGTGTTGCGGAATTTCACCTTGTCTTCAGACATATGATGCAGACGTTGGTAAAACGTTGGTCCCATAAAAATGAGTGATCGGACCATTTCACCAGTCCTTCCATTGTATACCCTTTTGTTTCCCCATCTTGAAAACCCAGCTCTGCCATATCTATTCGAAAACACAGAAAGGGCAGTAACGTCAAAGCATCACAAATAACCTTTTCTGAAGTTTAAAGAAAATATGTACACGTGCCAGAGAGAGAAAATCAGAAAGTTTGAGACATTTAGAGAGAGAGAAATAGAGAACGCAGATGCTCTGCTAGGGTTTCGACCCTCCTCCTCCTATCAGCACCACCGTCTACGAGGGAGCTCTGCCACACCTACCCAGACGAACAAGAGTACACAGAAACACTCAGGTATGAATAATACCTCTTGAAATTTTATTATTATCGCAAATATAGAGTTTACAAGCTTATATAGAACAACATTTGAAAGTAACTAACAAACAATACTGTTTTTCTGTTTATCTTAACACTCCTCCTAAACAAAAACAGTAAGAAAACAAATTTTATGAAGAAACACACTTTTTCCACCGATTGAACGGTGAAAAAATCCACCTTCGGCGAACCACCGCCACTTTCACCGATTAACAATCGGTAAAAACTCTTCCTTTTGCTGTGAACAAGTTTTCCACCGAATAAACATGTGAAAACTTCTTCCCCTGAGTTGATCTTCACACTTGGATGAAAAACCCTAAATTTTCGTTACCCCTTTCTTCAGATCTGCTCCGATCTCCAAATTTTTCACTCCGATATGCTTTCTAAGTGTTAGAAAGCGTTCCCCTTTCAATGCTTTAGTAAGTATGTCTGCAATCTGATCTTCAGATCTACAGTACACCACCTCTAGCTTCCCTTTGCTGACCTGCTCTCTGATGAAGTGAAATTGTGTCTCTATGTGCTTGCTCCTACCGTGTGCTGTAGGATGCTTGGTCAGGTTAATGGCTGACTTGTTGTCAACAAGCAGTCTGACCTTCCCCTCAACTCCTATCTTCAGTTCCTTCATCAACGAATCAAGCCAGGCTGCCTGACAAGTGGCTTCACATGCTGCAATATACTCTGCTTCACATGAAGACAGAGCTACAATTGGTTCTTTTGTAGAGCTCCAAGAAATTGGTGCTCCTTCCAGGAAAAATACGTAACCAGTTGTACTCTTCCTATCACCCTTGTCTCCACACCAATCTGAATCAGAATAAGCAGTTATACGCACCTCTCCTTCTAAGTTATTTTTAGGCAGTACAATTCCAAAATTTGTAGTACCTTTTAAATACCTTAGAATCCTTTTTATAGCATTTAGATGAGAGAGTCTGGGATTCTGCACGAACCTACTGACCAAACCCACACTGAAGCTAATATCATGTCTTGTATTGCACAAATACCTTAGGCTTCCAACCATTCTTCTATACTCAGTAGGATCAACAACCTCCTCCTCAGGATCTTTCTCCAGCTTCAATCCCACTTTTGCTGGAGTAGCAGCAGAATTGCAATGAAGCATGTTAAACTTGGTTAACATGTCCAATGCATACCTAGACTGATGTATCACCATGCCTTTGTTAGTCCTAGTGAACTCAATCCCTAGGAAATAGCTTATCTGTCCCAAATCACTCATTTCAAATTCCTGCAACATATGGTCTTTGAAATCAGTAATTCTCTCCACACTGCTTCCAGTAACAAGCAGGTCATCCACATACAGGCAAACTATTATCCTTTCCTCTCTTCCATTCTGCTGGTAACACTGAACATACACTCCATGCTCAGAGATACATTTTTCAAACCCAACACTTCTCATGAAACCATCTATCCTTTGATTCCAGGCCCTTGGAGCCTGCTTAAGCCCATACAAATCCTTTCTCAACCTGTACACCTTGTTTAGATGTCCCTTTACTTCAAAACCTTGAGGCTGAACAACATACACTTCTTCCTCCAAGTCTCCATTCAGAAATGCAGACTTTACATCTAATTGGTGTAAGGTCCAGTTGTGTTGTACAGCAACTGAAACCACCAGCCTTACTGTCTCCATTCTGGCCACAGGTGCAAACACCTCCCCATAATTAATTCCAGCTTGCTGCAAAAAACCTTTAGCCACCAGCCTGGCCTTGTATCTTGTCACCACCCCTTGAGGATTTATCTTGGACTTGTAAATCCACTTCAGTGCTATGGGTCTCTTGTTAGAAGGTAACTTTGTCAGCTCCCAGGTCTGGTTCTTTACAATTGAACTAATTTCTTCCTCCATGGCCTTGTACCACCTCTCATCCTTCACTGCCTGCTCAAAATCAACCGGTTCAGCTTCTGCTATTAATGCAAAGTGAACAAAATTACCTTCTGATGAAATGGTTGCATCATAGGCTAGATCATAGTCTCTCAAATGGGTTGGCAATTGAGTAACCCGAGAAGTCCTCCTAACACTCTCCTCCCTCCTGCATGCTTCTAACTCTGCTGCAGGTTCACTTTCCAATTCAATGGTTGGTACTTCCTTTTCTTTAACTTCCCACTGCCATTCTTCAGTTTCATCAATCTTTACATCCCTGCTGATTGAAGCAGTACCTGTTACAGGGTCATATAGCTTGTACCCTCCTGTAACATGATATCCAATCAGAATTAGTGGAATTCCTCTATCATCCAGCTTCTTTCTCAACTGTTCTGGGACATGTCTGTAGCATAGGGACCCAAACACTTTCAGATGCTTCACATCTGGCTTCACTCCTGTCCAAGCCTCCTTTGGTGTGATTCCATTAAGTCTCTTTGTTGGAGACAAATTCAACACATAAGTGGCTGTCAACACAGCCTCACCCCATAAGAAACTAGGCAGCCCCTTACTCTTCAACATGCACCTTACCATGTTCAGAATTGTTCTATTTTTCCTCTTTGTTGCCCCATTGTGTTGGGGCGTGTAGGGAGGAGTCACTTCATGAAAAATCCCTTCCTTCTCACAATATTCTCTTAAAGCTGTGGAGATATACTCTCCTCCTCCATCTGTTCTCAGTATTTTCAGCTTCTTTTCACTCTGCCTTTCTACCATATTCTTAAATTTCTGAAACTGTTGTAACACCTCCCATTTTCTCTTTAAAAGATAGACCCAACATTTTCTGGTCCAATCATCTAAGAATAGTAGAAAATACCTTCTGCCACCAGATGTTTCTACCTGCATAGGGCCACAAATATCTGAATATACCACTCCCAATTTTTCTGCAGATTTCTGAGGTAAGAATCTTTGAAAACTGCCATGGGTCTGCTTGCATTGAACACATTCTTTGCAGACAGTCCCTGGAATATCTACCTTTGGTAAGCCAATCACCATTTTCTTCTGGCTTAGCATTGATAGATCCTGGAAATTCAGATGCCCAAACCTGAGATGCCACAACCATTCTTCTTCTCTTTCTGTTGCAGAAAAACAATGATGACTTACTGCCTCCATCACTACTTTGAATGTTCTATTCTGTGACAATTGTGCCTGCACAACTATCTTTCCATTCTGATTAAAAATACTGAGGCAATTATCCTCCATCTTCATCATGTACTTCTTCTGCAACAGCTGTCCAAGACTAAGCAGATTAGTCTTCAACCCAGGTACATACAGTACCTCTTATATGATAGCTTCTCTGCCATCTACCCCTCTTAACACCACTCTGCCAGAGCCCTCTGCCTCCAGACTGCTGTTATCAGCAAATCTGATTTTTCCCTGCTCAACTTCCTTCATTTTTACAAACCAGTCTTTTCTTCCAGTCATGTGGGTGGAGCACCCAGAATCAAGGTACCAAACAGTACTTTCTGGTGGTTTTTCATCAATTTGTGCCATTAACATCACTGCCTCTGAGTCAAATTCTTCCTCCTAGGCCATATTTGCCCTCTTCTTGGGTTTATTTTTGGCCCCTTCTCCATCCCAGAACTTCTTAGCATAGTGGCCATACTTCTGGCAGTTAAAACACTTAACCTTCTTCTTGTCAAATTTCCATTCTCCTTCTCCCTTCTTTGGTTTCTTGACTTTTCCAGACTCACTAGACTCTTCTCCTTGCTGGTCCTGAGAATCTTTCCATTTCTTATCTCCTTTACCCCCTTTCTTGAAACCCTTTTTCCCTTTCCATTGAGATCTGGCCTGTAGAGCCTGTTCCTGGCACTGTCTACGTTCACTGAGACGCAGCTCATGAGCCTCTGGTGAATGCAGCAGCTCCTCACTGTCGATGTCTTCCTTTCTTCGGGTTTCTTCAATCGCAGCAATCACATAATCATATCTAGGGGTTAAGGTTCTTAGAATTTTGTCCACCATGTATTCATCTGCCATTTTATCACCACATGCCCTCATCTTGTTCACCAACTCTTGTACTTTGTCAAAATACTCAGCTACAGTCTCACTCTCCTCCATAATGAGAGTTTCAAACTGCCTTCTTAAAGCTTGCAATTTTACCTTTGCATTTTTGTCTCCATCACCATAGGTTTTCACCAAAATACCCCAAATCTCCTTTGCTGTGGCAGCATTTGGAATCTTGTTGAAAATCTTTTGACTCACACACTGATACATCAGAAATCTGGCTTTACTGTCCAGTTTTTCTAGCATCTTGTGCTCCTTCTTCTGTTCTTGGGTTGCCTTTTCACTCAACTCAGGCACTCCTTCTTCAATGACTTCCAACACATCTTGAAAACCAAACACGACCCACATCTTGATCCTCTAGTCAGCAAATTGCTTGCCATCAAACATAGGTAGTGGCCCCTGAATTCCTTCAACTCCAGTCATCTCTTCTTGCACCGATCTTGATGAATCTTTGATCTGTTCTCAGCCAAAGAATCCCTTCTTTTTGCACTTCTGGTTTCACACACCTCCAAATATCAACACAACACCCACTGCACGTACACCCCAGGAAAAAACCTATGCTCTTGATACCATATTCGAAAACACAGAAAGGACAGTAACGTCAAAGCATCACAAATAACCTTTTCTGAAGTTTAAAGAAAATATGTACACGTGCCAGAGAGAGAAAATCAGAAAGTTTGAGACATTTAGAGAGAGAGAGAAATAGAGAACGCAGATGCTCTGCTAGGATTTCGACCCTCCTCCTCCTATCAGCACCACCATCTACGAGAGAGCTCTGCCACACCTATCCAGACGAACAAGAGTACACAGAAACACTCAAGTATGAATAATACCTCCTGAAATTTTATTATTATCGCAAATATAGAGTTTACAAGCTTATATAGAACAACATTTGAAAGTAACTAACAAACAATACTGTTTTTCTGTTTATCTTAACAATATCCTCATAACATGGGTGCGGGCTCAGTAAAACAATGGGAACATAATATATGCCAGCTTTAAGAATGAATTTAGGTAAAATACTTGATAATTTTAAAGCAACACTAGAGCACAGACAGTAAACAATCAAATACATTATAGGCATATAAGAGAAAGTCATACAGTAAACAGGAGCAGAAGCTGAAATGCAAGTTCATCGTCTAAACAATGGGTCCATAATATACACCATATAGTATAGTAAAAACTGCCTTTGAAGTAAACTAAATAGTACGATCAAATTATGCCTGTGAAGCTGGTCAGTAATGGCATCAACAGAAGGAGTGGAAAAAGGCGTAGCATGTCTCAGTTTACCACCACACGCAATCCCCTTTCCTAAAGCAGCCTCTAGGAGTTGGCCAGAAGTTTGTCGTGAGGGAAAGGCATGCGGATTAATGACAATATCAGGAACAATGCCTTGTCTAGTGAAAGGAAAATTTTCCTGACACTCCAGAAATCCCAAAACACCCTTTTGTCCATGCATACGGGAGAACTTATCATCAAGAACTGGACTTCGAACCTGCAGAATTAGTAAATAACATATTTATCCAGTGATCAAATTAAAGTTGGCTTTCAGTTGTGTTAAAATAAAACATCCACGTTCAGATGATGCACAACTTAAAGGAAGATGGTGGAATTTATACCCTGATTACATTTATGAAATTTGCAGTTTCTATTAGCAAAAACGTTATATTATATTCCAATATCTTTACATTCTTTATCATTTATTATAAATAGATTTGGAGAGAATGTTGGTAATTTTAATATTTCTGAAACGCGGGTATATATATTCTTTTTTTTTAACGTGGTTTCAAATTCGAAATTTGTTCAGTATTATTGTTTGGATCAACAATTGAAATTTTGTTATGTTTCGTTCTTAAAAAATTTATTACATGATGGAAAAAATAAAGGATATTTACATTATATTTCACATCGACTCCCGAACGATATTTCAAAGATAAAAGCAATATTCTAAATACGAATTTTCCTTCTCTTAGCTTATATTGGAGAATGAACCTCATTTTATTTTAAATTTTTATTATGTGTCTCTCTACTCGGTTCAACAAATATGTTAAACAATATAATTAAAAAAAACTCATCTAGCATTATTATCCTAAAATGACGAAATAATATTCTAATATATATTGATACGATTATCATATATTAACTAAATATGTAACTAAATTTCAATAATAGGATTATGTCATAATTATCTTTTAATATATTTATAAAAAAGTAAAATATTATATTATTGTTATTATCTTCCTAATTTAACGTATAAACGGTTATTAAGTTGTTAAATTTATTAATATTATTTTGTATTTTGTTAATATTATTTGTTTTTACAACCGATTCTGAGGCCAAAAATCCAATACACATAAAATTGGAGAGTCTTATAAAGAAGGATCTCCCTCCTTATTTTGAGGTTATAAGTGACTAAGGGAACTCTGTGACTTGTTCAGATGGATCCGTTAGAATTACGGTAAGAACAAACATGTTTTGCTTTTCCTTTTCAAGAATAAGTCATGGATTGAAGAAATTCTCTATAAAGGAAAACATTTTCTGACTGCTCTTATAATGAAATCTCTTGTTGGCAAGTTGTAAGGAGTGTCCAAAAGGGGCGAAAGCACAGTACACAGACGATACAATAAGAGCGTCTTTGGCTAGACTAGAAGACACCATCATATTTGCTTTGTTTGAAAGAGTCAAGTTTCCTTTGAATCCCCCAACCTACGAACTGCTTGGCGACCTCGTTCGTGAAACAGAGGCCCTTCAATTCAAGGTATCTTTTACTTCATGTTTATATGGATTTTTTGGATAGCTTTATTGAGCCTTGTCAAATAATTATAATTATTATATATAGCTTATTGGTTTTTATATTTAAGTCCGCTCAATAACATTACTTTGCAATAAATATATTTTAATTTTGAACACTAATTTGATGGTGTTGCAGGCACATAAATACGATAATCCTAAAGAAAATCCTTTTTTTCCAGAAAATTTACCACCCTTTGCTGCACCAAAGTATCCCTTTTCAGAGGTAATTAATTTCGAAAACTTTTGGACAATTCACTTTTACTTAATGAGTGTAAAAAAAAAATCTATTGTTGTTTAGTTTTTGCAAGGTGCAGGTGCTTCAATTAACATAAACAAGGAAATTTGGGAAGTGTACTTTCGTGAGTTGCTTCCAAAGTTTGTTAAATGCGGTGATGATGGCAACTATGCACAAACTGCTTTTGCCGATCTTACGTTGTTGCAGGTGAAATTTCTTCTATGAGATTTTTTTTTAGTATATTAATGGATGATGTTTTGAAAAACAGTATTTTATAAGCAGTTTCAAATTTTATTTTATTGAATGGTTTTGTCGGTTGTGACTTACCATACTATTTATTTTATTCATAAAATATCTGCAGGCCATCTCGAAAAGGATTCATTATGGAAAATTTTTTGGTGAGGTCGGATTTAGAATAGCTCGTAAAATCTACGAGCCTTATATTCGTGCCAAGGTATATATAATATTTTCATTCTTAACAATTCTAGTGGCCATAGCCACTAAAAAGAGAGTTTCTTGATGCTGCTATTAAGTGTTTTTTATTTTCAAAAATCATGAAGAAGTCCATGAAGATACTCATTTAGAATTATATATATTAATAATACTTCAATAGGTAACCAAGAACAAATCTTCTTGTTAAAAAATAAATTTTAAATGATTTAAATATTATATAAAGAAAAATAAACTTTAAATTTAACTTAATCTTAAAAATTCACTTTGAAAAATAAAATTTGTATCTAATCATATATTATAAATTTATGTTATTTTTTGTCCTCTTTAACAATACCAATAATAATTTTATTACTAAGCTTTACATCAGTTAAGGTTACGGTCTTGTTATAATCTGTATTTTGCAGAACAGGAAAGCATTGATGAGAATGGCAACAGTTGATACAATGGAAAATATGGTGGTGAGGAGGGTTGAAAAGAAGGTCATGGTGTTTGGGCGGGAAGTGAGCCAAGAACATGATTTCAAGGGAGAGGTTTCTATCTTATACGAGAAATGGTTAATTCCACTCACAAAAAATGTTGAAGTCGAATACTTACTAAAACGTCTCGATTGAAGCCATCACAACACCATCAAATTAATAAATTAATTTCATGTTATTGTTAATTTAAATTTATTAGTTTCTTATTTGATTGTTAATTGCCAAATTTTTATAGAAGTCAATTCAGAAAATAATGTTAATTGCTAACTTTCTAGAAAGTTTTGCATACATTTAGACTATGCAAAGAAGTGTTGATAAATTTATTCTTGCAGACCATTTAATAAAAAACAATATTTTGTTTGATTTTATTTTTTTTTAATTTTCTATCATTTTGTTCTACGTTGTACACATAATATAAAATTGGAAATAATAAGGAGAGTAGGCATGCCTCACAAAATGTGAATACTAATTATTATTAAAAAAATATAGTTTATTACCTTTTTTTAACTTTTACTACACTAAAGATCGAATTTCTAAAATATATAAAGCATTTTAAAACGTAAAAAAAAAAACATAGTACAATGATGCTCTTTTAATTAATTGTAATTTATAGCACATTTTTGTGTAAAATCTAATTTAATGATGATAGAAAATTTTCCAACAAACAATGAACTACCAAAAATGACTAGATTCACAAAAGAAGATTAATCAATCATATCGACACATGTTAAACAAAATTAGAAAAGGTTTTATAAACAAAAATAAGTAAGTAGTGAAACAAAGTAATATATAAAAAGAAAAGTTAGAATTCGATTTATCAAATATTCTTATCCTCTAGTATTTTAATTAGATTTAAAATAATTTATGATTTGGTCTCCTTATTTCTAAATGTAATAAATTTAATTTTTTTACAATGTAAAATTTTACGTGATGTAGCAAACAAATTTGGCTGTCACATATAATGTTTACACGTACTTATTTTTTTCCAAAATGAAATTATAAGGGTTTCCTCCATCTTTCATAGGATAAATAATCAACATCTCTAATATCTCTCTTTCATGATGTGTTTCTCTTTCACTCGAAATATTTTGTTGCCACTGCTATACCTTTCTTCTCCCCTCTTTTGTATTTTGATGTAATTCTTTTCTCTTTGTAAAATTAATTTAATCAACGTTCCTAATTGTGACGTTGGTATTGCATGATTGCTTGATCTATTGAAAGCTAAAATACATGTTAAGAACATTGACTTGAGCCAGTAAATAGGTATATATGGTCCTTCTTAGTGGGAGGAGTTAATTTATAAAGTAGGTTGGAAGGAACAATTAAAAGTAGTATGAAGTAGGAAGGGTGAAAAGGAAAACTTGAAGATAAACTTAGTGGAGCCAGATAAAGGAGCAATAGAGAGGGTGATGATTCTTCATCAAAATGCAAACATTAGGAGATCCATGTATATATATTGATTACAGTTGGACATTAATAAAAAAAAATGGATTTAACGACTGCTGGTATTAGGGTTGGTAAAAAGGAGAAAATCTATTAGGCTAGCCTGTCAGCCTGGCCAAACAAGGCGGGTCGGGACAACATTTTTGTTCCGAGAGCCCGAACCAACCCAGTCCACCAAGCCCAATATGTCAGCCCTGTTGATTAATTGGGTTAGTCTATCATCCTGATTGAGGTACGATAAATCTTAATCGAAGTGTGATATAGCTCGATTGAGATGTGAAAGGGCTTGGTTGAGGTTTGGTAGAGTTAGGTCGATGTTTGATAGAGCTCGATCAAGGTTTGAGAGACCTCAACAGAGGTTTGATAGAGCTTGACAGAGGTCTGAAAGACCTGGACTGGGGTCTAATAGAGCTCGATCGATGTTTGATAGAGTTTGGTTGATGTCTAATACAACTCCTCCAGGTATGATACAACTCGACCGAGCTTTGATAATGCTCAACCAAGGTCTCAACTTAGTCGAGGTCAACTCGCTAGTCTGGCAGCCCAGTTGTTGGGCAAGCCAGGTTGTAAAAGTCAAACCATTCTTAAGTGGTAGGCTGGCCAGCCTAATCCGTTTTTTGGTGGGCCTTAGTTAGTCCAGGCATAAACGAACTGGGTTAAATGAGTTGGGTTGGCTTGTTTTGCAAATCCTAGTTGGTATTTGTCGTAACTGGAAATCGCGACGGGACGACGATCCAAAAAAGAAACAATTTGAAAAAAGAGATTTGGAGTCGCCACCATAGTTTATCCTAGAAAACTACGGAAAAACCATAAAAAAGGCAAGGCAAGGTCTACGAAAACCAGATTTTAGGTTCGGGAGTCGGTTATGTGTAGGAAAGGTATTAGCACCCTACAACGCCTGTCCGAAGGCAGTACCTTTAATTAAATACGCGAATTTGATGTGGTTTGCAAAATGTTTAATTTCCCCTAAAAAAATAAAACTCTAAAGAAAACAAAATATTTTTTATTTTTTTGTGTCCGACAAGGATTGACCTTGCTCCTACGTATTCTCAGTCAGACTGAGAGATCAGGGTTACGTAGTTCTAGTAAATTGTTTAAAAAATTTGTTTGGAAAATTTGGATTTTTGGGAGAGTGAACCTGACAAGGACTGGTCTTGCTCCTACGTATCTCCACTTTTGATGGAGAATCAAGGATCACGTAGTTCTGGAAGTGATCTTGATTAAAAAAATGATATTTTTATTTTGAAGATTTTATGATTTTTTTGGCATTTCTTTTATATAAAAAAGGAGAAAGATTTTTAGCACAAGGCCTACGGGAGCGGTCGCACGTGTGCTTTAAACCTTTAAAAACATATTTGTGTTATTACTGTGAAAAAAGAGGAAAAGGCTTTTAGCACAAGGCCGACAGAATAGTCGCACGTGTGCTTAAACCTTTTAAAGTAAATTTTTGATGATTTTTTTTTAGAAGAAGAAAAAGTTTTAACACAAAGACGATGTGTGCGATCGCACATGTGCCTAAACCTTTAAAATATTTTTTATTATTTTTCTAATATTCATATATTTAAAAAAAACGTAGATAGATATTTAAAACAGAAAAGTGAGAAAATAAAATAAAATAAAATACAATAAAAAAAAAGTGAATAGTAAAAATGAACCTTACTTGAAATATGTGTACCTTGTTGTGAGAAGAGGTAGATGAGAGGTAAAGAAGATGAACTTGGAGTAGAAATTTGGTATGAGATTTAATGGAAAGGTGTAAAAGAAAAATGTAGTAGAATTTTTGGATGAAGAGATTTGGTGTGAGAGAAGAAAGATGGATGTCATGAAAGTGTGTGTGTGTAAATGTGTAGGTATGAAAATGAAGTGAAGAGAATGTGGGTATTTATAGAGTTAAGGATGAAGAAAGTGTTAAATAAATATAATTTTTTTAAAAAATGAGTGGAAAAATAGAAAAAAGTTAATGTGAAAAATAAGTGAAAGAAATAATATAAAAAGTGGGTGGAGAAATTAGGTAAAATAAAATATAATAAAAAAGGTGAATAAAAAAAGTTAATGTGGAAAATAAGTGAAAGAAATAATATAAAAATTTGGTGGAGAAAGTAGGTGAAATAAAATATAGTAAATAATAAAAATTAATGTGAAAAATAAGTGAAAAAAATAATATAAAAAGTGGGTGGAGAAATTAGGTAAAATAAAATATAATAAAAAAGGTGAATAAAAAAGGTTAATGTGGAAAATAAGTGATAGAAATAATATAAATATTTGGTGGAGAAAGTAGGTGAAATAAAATATAATAAGAAAAGGTAAGTGGAAAAATTAGAAAAGTTAGGAGGAAGAAAAAAAATAAAATAAAAAGTAAATATATAAAAAATGTAATAGTAAATGAAAAAGGTAGGTGATGTGGAAGGTGATGTGGAGAGTGGGGTGTGAAAAGAAAAATATGGTGGTGAGAAAGAAAAAATGTGAGATTATTTTGGGCCAAGGATTAAAAAGTTAATTTGGGGGTGTAAATAGTAAAACGAAATAGTATTTATTTATTTATTTTTATTTATTGTTTTATTTTTGTGATGAATTTTATTTGCCCAGACAAAATTGAGTGTTGACAGCTGCCCCTCTTTGCTTAGATTATACTAGATAATACGAAAATTTGATATTTTCGTATTATTTGAGTAAAGCTAAGTAAAGATAGAAACACTAATTTTGTCTGGGTTTCAAAGAGAATTAAAAGAATGAAAATTGATTCAAACATATAATAAACAAATTCATGGAAAAGGTGAAATTGCAACAAAAGAAAGCTCGACCATTGCCTAACAGAGGGCCAATATCGCAGAAGCAAACTTAAATTCAACCATTGCCAAGCAGAGGGCCGAAAGTAAAAATAAAACCTGGATTTGACCATTGCCTAGCAGAAGGCCAAACTCATAGAACAGAAACTTAAATCCGACCATTGCCAAGCAGAGGGCCGATAAGCAAAAATAAAACCTGGATTTGACCATTGCCTAGTAGAGGGCCAAACTCACAGAACAGAAACTTAAATCCGACCATTGCCACGCAGAGGGCCGATAGCAAAAATTAAAACCTGGATTTGACCATTGCCTAGCAGAGGGTCAAACTCACAGAACAGAAACTTAAATCCGATCATTGCCAAACAGAGGGCCGATAGCAAAGATTAAAACCTAGATTTGACCATTGCCTAGCAGAGGGCCAAACTCACAGAACATAAACTTAAATCCGACCATTGCCAAGCAGAGGGCCGATAGCAAAAATTAAAACCTGGATTTGACCATTGTTTAGTAGAGGGCCAAACTCAAAGAACAAAAACTTAAATCCGACCATTGTCAAGCAGAGGGTCGATAGCAAAAATTAAAACATGGATTTTACCATTGCCTAGCAGAGGGCCAAACTCACAGAACAAAAACTTAAATCCAACCATTGCCAAGCAGAGGGCCGATAACAAAAATTAAAACCTGGATTTGACCATTGCCTAGCAAAGGGCCAAACTCACAGAACAGAAACTTAAATCCAACCATTGCCAAGCAGAGGGCCGATAGCAAAAATTAAAACCTGGATTTGGCCATTGCCTAGCAGAGGGCCAAACTCACAGAACAGAAACTTAAATCCGACCATTGCCAAGCAGAGGGCCGATAGCAAAAATTAAAACTTGGATTTGACCATTTCCTAGCAGAGGGCCAAACTCATAGAACAGAAACTTAAATCCGACCATTGCCAAGTAGAGGGCCGATAGCAAAAATTAAAACCTGGATTTGACCATTGCCTAGTAGAGGGCCAAACTCACAGAACAGAAACTTAAATCCGACCATTGCCAAGCAGAGGGCCGATAGCAAAAATAAAACCTGGATTTGACCATTGCCTAGTAGAGGGCCAAACTCACAAAACAAAAGCTTAAATCCGACCATTGCCAAGCAGAGGGTCGATAGCAAAAATTAAAACCTGGATTTGACCATTGCCTAGCAGAGGACCAAACTCACAGAACAAAAACTTAAATTCGACCATTACCAAGCAGAGGGCCGATAGCAAAAATTAAAACCTGGATTTGACCATTTCCTAGTAGAGGGCCAAACTCATAGAACAAAAACTTAAATATGACCATTGCCAAGCAGAGGGCCGATAGCAAAAATTAAAACCTGGATTTGACCATTGCCTAGCAGAGGGCCAAACTCACAGAACAGAAACTTAAATCCGACCATTGCCAAGCAGAGAGCCGAAACAAACAGAAAAGCTTGAGCTCAGGGTGCCAGGTGAACTGGGCTTTGTTTTTTTGAAATTTGTAACTTTTTGAAATGTTTTCTTTTTCTTTTTTTTTTTTTAAAAAAATTGATAGAAACTTGATTTTTGAAAAGCAACAAGGCGTTGATACCCTTCATGAGAAAGTGTCAAAATCTTGATGCTGGATCAGGGTATGTCAAAACACCTATATGAGAGAAAAAGCACAATCAACAAGAATCAATATGACTTGAAAGGAAAAACAGAATTGTTATTATTACTATTATTATTATTTTGTATTTTCGAAGAAGGATTCGACAGCCATTCATGTGAATGCAGAGGGTTTCGATCCGAAAAATTTCTTTTTGATGGATTTATGCACATATGAAGACATTTGCTTTGTTTTGCGTTTTTTTTAATTGATTGGTTTTTTATTTTGTATTTTGAAAATTTTTGTGATTTTTTTTTAATTTTTTTATTTTTATTTTATTTTTTTGAGTCAAATGTCTTAATTGCAATCATCAAACTTATTTTTATTTTGTATTATTGTTTTTTTTTAAAAAAAAGGAGTGTCATACATTTCGAGGTCAACACTTTGAGATGATACATTTTGATTCTTCTTCCGAAACACTAGTGCACATATGCTTGAATTTATTGGCAAAAGGATGGTTTTGAAGAGAATGAGAGTTATTTAGAATGAGGAGATGTAGTATGTGAGTGTCAAGACAAAACACGATATACCAAAAATTTTGCCCCAGTTTGGTGTTTGGAACACATGAGCTCGGGTTTGGATCCATGAAAATTTGGGTGAGAATTCAAAGGAGATTTGTAAGGCTGCCCCAATCTTGAGATTATGGGTTGATGAGTTGCAAGGCTAAGAATTTGTGTGAGATTCACAAAGTTGTCCCTGCTTTTTTCGGTGTATGAGTTCTGTCAAGAAAGCTAGTGTGAATGAAAAGGTTGCCCCAATTGTTTTTTTCTTCGCACGCTTCTGGTTAGATGGCAGGGTGACCCCCTCTTCCTGAGGCATTACTCTTTTTTATTATTATTATTATTTTCATTTCATTTTTTTACGACACATTGAAAATCATTTCGCCTTATCGCAAAATTAAGCTTTGTGAAAATTTGAGCAAACATTATTCGATCTGTGTGGACTTTATTAGGCTTGTAACGTGACTAAGGGCTAAAGGTATTGAAAGAAAAGATATAAAGGCCCAAATGAATGTTTGTCAGTTATTTTTTTTTTGAAACAAGAGTTATCATCTAGGCATTGCATCAACTATTTGATTTCTGAGCACTTTGTTTTTTATTCTTGAACTTCATTTTCATCATCACTTTGTGATTTTTTTGTTTTTTTTTTACACTTCTTGATGAAATCTCTTCGTTTAATCATTTAGTGCTCTTCATTTGCATCATGAGTTGACCCCTACCTGATGATAACCCTTGCTTGGGGATTTTGTTTTTGAAAAAGAATTTATTTTTGGCTCAAACGGGATGACAATGCATGTATTTTTGTCTTTTTGGATAAAGAAAAGATGGCCACACATCATTTCAAATTTTGATTGCTCTATTTTCAAAAGATTAATCCTACGACTAGATGACCTCAACATGAGTCATTTTTTCTTTCTAAACTGCCCTTTCGGATTTTCAATCTAGAGGACTTATTCTTTATTTTTTTGTTTTTTTTTTTTTGAAAATTCTTTTTGTTCTTTTTTTTCAGTGGATTCAGGGATCACCCTACTAGTGCAAGCGTGGAAAATTTGGATAATTCAAACTGCCCCATTGTGAAGGTTTACTTTGTTACTGAGGGCAATGATAGTGTTTGTTGGGGACGATCCCTTATTTTGGAAAAGTGAATGGTGAAGGTTTTCAAGCAACATGTGTACGAACGTCTCGAGAAAAATGTCAAATTGTTATTTTTGATTAAACACTAGAGCTTAGAAAAGTCTCACACTGCAACTTTTTTTTTGTTTTTTTCTTATTTTCAAAAAACATGAGTTTGACGATTTGTAAGAAAGACAAGTGTCTCAAGATATGCATAATGTGCATGATTTTATTAAGCGAAAACGAGGGTTAGAAGACTGCACACATCTCCCTTTGTGCCTTATCAAAGGTTGGGTATTTAAAGTTCTAAGGCCAAATACATGCACTCACAAGGATAACTCCCTAATACTTAAATATCAAGGCCACCAGAGTTATGGCTCTTATTCACTGCATCTCCACAACAATCAGAGTAATCAACTAGGTGTGGAGACATAAATGAAAAGAACAGACTCTGGCTGAAGTTCTCACGATAGCCAGACAGGAAGTACATCCCAGAGTGACACCGCTACACAACTCCTCTAATTCTAAGTAAAGCTCAGACCCGGGTATAGGTCCCCACTCATGAAATGCATAGTATGTGTGTGAAAGGAGAATATGAAACATATCTAAAACAACATCAACAAACTGACCAAAAGATTCCAAACATATATATAACATGTCGTCTACCCTAGGGTTCAATATACAACAGTTATTTCAGATGCAAGGAACAAGCAAAACAACTCACATACAATTATTTTAGGCATCAAACATAGATAAAGAAAAAGGGAAGGAAAACATAAAGTAAAACCACATCGAATTCGCGCATCTAAATAAATGGCTTGATAGATATTCCCCAGTGGAGTCGCCATCTGTCGCAACCGGAAATCGCGACGGGACGACGATCCAAAAAAGAACGACGAGATTTTGAAAAAAGAGATTTTGGAGTCGCCACCATAGTTTATCCTGGAAAACTACGGAAAAACCATAAAAAAGGCAAGGCAAGGTCTACGAAAACCAGATTTTAGGTTCGAGAGTCGGTTACGTGTAGGGAAGGTATTAGCACCCTACAACGCCTGCCCGAAGGCATTACCTTTAATTAAATACGCGAATTTGATGTGGTTTGCAAAATGTTTAATTTCCCCTAAAAAAAATAAAACTCTAAAGAAAACAAAATATTTTTTATTTTTTTGTGCCCGACAAGGATTGACTTTGCTCCTACGTATTCTTAGTCAGACTGAGAGATCAGGGTTACGTAGTTCTAGTAAATTGTTTAAAAAATTTGTTTGGAAAATTTGTTGGAAAATTTGTTTGGAAAATTTGGATTTTGGGAGAGTGAACCTGACAAGGACTGACCTTGCTCCATCGTATCTCCACTTTTGATGGAGAATCAAGGATCACGTAGTTCTGGCAGTGATCTTGATTTAAAAAAATGATATTTTTATTTTGAAGATTTTATGATTTTTTTTGGCATTTTTTTATATAAAAAAGGAGAAAGGTTTCTAGCACAAGACAAGCGAGCGGTCACACGTGTGCTTTAAACCTTTAAAAACATATTTGTGTTATTATTGTGAAAGAAGAGGAAAAGGCTTTTAGCACAAGGCCGACGGAATGGTCGCACGTGTGCTTAAACCTTTTAAAGTAAATTTTTGTTGATTTTTTTTAGAAGAAGAAAAGTTTTAACACAAGGACGATGCGTGCGATCAAACATGTGCCTAAACCTTTAAAATATTTTTTATTATTTTTCTAATATTCATATATTTAAAAAAAAAACGTAGATAGATATTTTAAACAGAAAAGTGAGAAAATAAAATAAAATAAAATAAAATAAATAAATAAAGTGAATAGTAAAAACGAACCTTACTTGAAATATGTGTACCTTGTTGTGAGAAGAGGTAGATGAGAGGTAAAGAAGATGAACTTGGAGTAGAAATTTGGTATGAGATTTAATGGAAAGGTGTGAAAGAAAAATGAAGTAGAATTTTTGGATGAAGAGATTTGGTGTGAGAGAAGAAAGATGGATGTCATGAAAGTGTGTGTATGTAAATGTGTAGGTATGAAAATGAAGTGAAGAGAATGTGGGTATTTATAGAGTTAAGGATGAAGAAAGTGTTAAATAAATATAATTTTTTTAAAAAGTGAGTGGAAAAATAGAAAAAGTTAATGTGAAAAATAAGTGAAAGAAATAATATAAAAATTTGGTGGAGAAAGTTGGTGAAATAAAATATAGTAAATAATAAAAGTTAATGTGAAAAATAAGTGAAAGAAATAATATAAAAATTTGGTGGAGAAAGTAGGTGAAATAAAATATAGTAAATAATAAAAATTAATGTGAAAAATAAGTGAAAGAAATAATATAAAAAGTGGGTGGAGAAATTAGGTAAAATAAAATATAATAAAAAAGGTGAATAAAAAAAGTTAATGTGGAAAATAAGTAAAAGAAGTAATATAAAAATTTGGTGGAGAAAGTAGGTGAAATAAAATATAGTAAATAATAAAAATTAATGTGTAAAATAAGTGAAAGAAATAATATAAAAAGTGGGTGGAAAAATTAGGTGAAATAAAATATAATAAAAAAGGTGAATAAAAAAAGTTAATGTGGAAAATAAGTGAAAGAAATAATATAAAAATTTGGTGGAGAAAGTAGATGAAATAAAATATAGTAAATAATAAAAATTAATGTGAAAAATAAGTGAAAGAAATAATATAAAAAGTGGGTGGAGAAATTAGGTAAAATAAAATATAATAAAAAAGGTTATTAAAAAAGGTTAATGTGGAAAATAAGTGAAAGAAATAATATAAAAATTTGGTGGAGAAAGTAGGTGAAATAAAATATAATAAGAAAAGGTAAGTGGAAAAATTAGAAAAGTTAAGAGGAAGAAAAAAATAAAATAAAAAGTAAATATACAAAAAATGTAATAGTAAATGAAAAAGGTAGGTGACGTAGAAGGTGATGTGGAGAGTGTGGTGTGAAAACAAAAATATGGTGGTGAGAAAGAAAAAATGTGAGATTATTTTGGGCCAAGGATTAAAAAGTTAATTTGGGAGTGTAAGTAGTAAAACGAAATAATATTTTTTTATTTATTTTATTTATTTATTTATTTATTTATTTTTGTGATGAATTTTATTTATCCAGACAAAATTAAGTGTTAACAGTATTCATCGAAAATTGCAAAAATTTGTCGGTAGTTGGCTATTTTTCGACGGGTTATTGACAGGTGAAAATTTGTTGTTAAAAGTGTTGTGGGTAACATTTATCAGCGGATTTCGTCTGTCTGTTGTTGTTGGGAATCAAATATGTTTGTTATTGTGTTGGTCTGGTTGATACTGGGAGACATGATAATGTGTTGGTTAGTCGATTCGATTGATGCTGGGAGGCAAGTATGTTTGTTATTGGGTTGATTCGGTTGTCGTTGGTAGGCATGATAGTGTGTTGGCTCGTCAGTCCATTTGGTGTTGGGAGACAAGTATTTTTGTTATTGTGTTGGTCCGTTTGTCGGTTGGAGGCATGATAGTGTGTTGGTTCGTTAGTCCGGTTGGTGTTAGGAGGCAAATATGATTGTTATTGTGTCAGCCTGGTTGTCGCTGGGAGGAGTGATATTGTATTGGCTCGTCGGTCTAATTGGAATTGAGAGTGGAGTATGTTTGTTATTGCGTGGGTCCGATTATCGTTGGAATACGTGATAATGTGTTGGATTTTCGGTTCGGTTTGTGTTGAGAGGAGAATGTATTTGTTATTGTGTCGATTTAGTTCTCACTGAAAGACATGATAGTGTATTTTGAAACGAGATTAAAGTTTTATCTACGAGTAGTTTTAACTTCATTTATAATAAATAAATAAATTTTTTAAGAAAAAAAATATCACGAGTAATGGTATCAAATGTTGTTTCCTTTAAATTAATGGATGCTACACTTTTTTTTATTGTCAGTATCATTTTTTATTGTCAGTATCATTTGATTAAGACTATTGTTAACACTTTATTTTTTTTTCTTTTTCTTTCTTAAAAATTAATTCTTAATCTCTTTTAGGTTGTAATAGATTAGATTTTAGTTAAGGTATTAAAATAGGATTATTTTTTAAAAAATGTACTTAATTTTATATGTTTAGATACTTAAAATGTCTTCAAATAATGTATCTCTTGCACTTGAAAAAAAAATCAGAGTGAAAATACAATTTTATTTTCTTTTTGCTTAGATAGGGTTCTAATTGTGCATATTTGACTTTTAATCCCTCTCTTAAGTCTCTGAAATTTCAGAATGGTTCATTGTCAAATAAGAGAAGGCGCGGGCAAAGAGAAAAAAAATTGATTGTTTCCCCAATTTCAGGACTGAACGAAGGCTTGAGGCTAACCTAAGATTGAATTAGAGAAGACCAAGGAGCTACACTCTGAACCAGAGCACACAGTCTTCTTTCATTAGTTCATTTTCCTTCCTTTTTCACTAGGATTAGAATTGAATAGAGGTAGTGAGCTGCAGAGAGCACGTTTGGCAGGGAGAGTTCTTCAGCCCTCGAGTGCAAAGTTACCAGGTCAGTCTTGAATATGCTCTGCAAGGATAGGATAACTTGTGAGTACAAAGTTATCTCGTGAACCTTTTGTACAGTTTCTTTCTTTTTGAATGCAATGCAGCTGGCTAGTTTTTTGCCATTATCTGTTTTCAATTCTGAAATTTACCCTTTTTATTTTCTTTTAAATTCAGTTCTTTTACTTTTCATGCACCATTAATATCTTTCTTGCATTATGGTATTGTCTCTGTTACAATTTTCTGTTTGCTTTTCTTTCAATGCGTTTACATAAGTCTGAATCTTGGGTTGAAAAGGGTGCAGGGAGAAATTTTTTTTTCTTTTTTAAATGTTACTGTAATTTGAATGGTGAATTTCTTGTTTATGGGTTAGCATGGTAGCATTTCATGTCTTGTAAGTTTCTTTTCAGCATTGAAAGTCAATCTTTTTGAGTGATTGAACCAGAATTTGCACTATTTCAGTTTCTTAAACAGAGGCTATAGGACCCAAAGTGGGTCTGTTTTGTCCAATATGTCTTCTTGAAGAAGCAAATTCAGATTCAATTACCCAAATAAATTGAGTATTCAGTCCTGAGTTTTGTGATTCTTCTTGTATATGATGTTATTGGTTCTATTTTAAATCTGAACAAATTTGTTTTAAATTCTGTCTTTACCAATTAGCTGTGATTGTAAGTAGAATCTTTCTTTAGTTTAAAACCCATTCATCTTGCATTTGCACCTTGCTTGAATGATTTTTCTGCATCATACCCTGCATAATTTTCTGTTCTGTTTCTGCACCTTGCTTGTATTTTTCATGTCTGAGATTGCAAGTAAAATATTTACTACTTTGATCTTCTTTAAGAATATTGAGCAAGGGAAGAAATACAAAGTGATCTTCTTTGTTCGTTCAGCTGAATCACTTAATCTAACAGTTTCGTTGATTGGATCAAATGGTGTAGGGAACCTGGCTTCATCTGCAGTCACGTGAGCACCAATTTTTTGTGCTACAGAGACTATGTGATACAGAGACTTTACGTGTTGTAGTTTTAATTTCAAAAATTATCATAATATGTGTGATATTGATTCTGGTCTTTCAGGGGTACTGCTGCTGATTTTTCAAACTGGACAAAGGTGGAGACTTTATTGGTTGCCAAAGCAACAGATCATAACTCAAGACTTCAATTAAAGGTGTGATATGGTTGGACCAAGTGTCTGCTATGCCAGTGGATACATATAAGGTTGTGTTACATTCTGAAACCATTTAGCTTTCGTAGATTAACTATATCTTAGACCACAACAGAGTTGTGTGCATATCAAAGTAATTAATTTGTATCTTTTTCTTACGGTGCAGGGACATGGTTTCCGAGCTGAACTTTTTGAAATGCTGTCAGCTTTGAAACCCAAATTTATCAGATTTCCAGGTAAGCATACTGTGGTTCAGATTGAGAAATTTAGAATAGAATATGTCTTACACACATGTAACAACTTAAACATTACTTTTGTTCTGTGTTATGTGCTCTCTAGTTTTACATCTCCAAAATGAGTATACTTGAATGAAGGTGTGCTTAATTGAAAGGTTAGAAAAGTAAGAGGAAAGTGAGAAACGGAATTTGTTTGGTTATAATTGCTCAAATTCTTGGTAGAGTATACAGATTAAAGAAAAGGTTAATGTATTTTTAACTATCCTAATGTATTTTTAACAATTGCTCATATTAGAAGATAAACATTTTTCTTAACTGACATGCATAAGCGTGAAGGGCTCTTTCTTTTACAGGAGGATACAACAAACAAACTATGGAAAAAGACAATAAGATATGATACATTAAATACAGTAATTGTAATAGGTTATTCAGATCGAGATTCAAATTATTAACTCTAGATTAGTTGTTTGATTGTATTTCAATTGGTTGTGATAGATGAAGTTGTTGAGAATATTTTTGGCCATAAGAGAATAATTATGATTCTAAACTTTTTGAAGATGTTGAAAGTCACCAACCATGGTTCTATTATATAATTTATGCAATTTTATATTAATTTTCAAGTGACATGGATTTCCAAGTATTGTGTCCTTCAGGTTCTATAATTTCAATTCGTCGCTTGCAATGTCCAAGAACAATCCAATTGCATCCAAGATTTTTCACTTTGTGTCATAATAACATGTGTATTTGCTTACTCGAATTAAAGAATTACATGTGAACCTGAAAAGGCGATGACAAGTGAGCACTTTATTTCTTTGTTTTGTTGACAGCGAGTTATTATTAGTATGACAGTGATGTGTTTCTTCTGATTTTTTAAATTTTTATTTTGTCTTTGGCTTGGTTTTGTGATTTAATCTTTTAAGCTTTTGTTATTCTGCGCTGGATAAAACGGTTTCGAAGGCGGATACATTGTGAATTATCCAGTAAGTTTTTAACACTCTGAAGGTTTTTTTTAAGGTTCTTCCCAAAATTGTGAGAGATGGATTGATGGGATAATTTCTTGAACTTGTTAACAGGGCATATGTTATTTGGTACTTATCTATGAATGCACATGTTAACATTAGAATTTTCTGAATGTAGAATCTTCCAACTCTGCTAGATCTTATACCAGTTATTCACTTTTATTTGCAGCGTCTCAATTGGGATCCTAAGAACTTTTTCACAACATCATTTCTCGGTGTAATTGAACAAAATACAGAAGAGGGTTTCAGAAATATAATAGACAAACCGTGTCCAGGAATACATTTGATATGCTTAATCCACAATTTTGTGAAAAGATGATACGTGAGGTATTACATATTTTGCTTTTCTTCTCAATCATATATTCATTTCTTCTGTTCTATATTATATTCTATGTTATGTTCTTATTAATTTCTTATTGCTTTGGTAGATTACTTTTTAAGATGGGCCGATGATCTCAAAATCAAAACCAGGCGACCAAATATATTGCATGAACATAGTGTTGTTCTTCATGATATTGGCCTGGAACCAATTCTTCACATATTTAGGAAAGAATACGTTTAACTCGAGGTAAATTTTTTCTTTTCTTAATAAGAATGAATTAGAAAATTGTGACTGAGATGAAGAACTAATATAATGGTGTGGACTCACTTTTGCAATTTAAATTATATTTTGTAGTTTTCTACGGTGAATCTGGTGGATCAACGCTGGATTTTCACTATGCTTTTGTTGTTGACTATGGACTCTCACTTTTCAATTTGAATTATTATGTTTTGTCTATACCGTGACTTTAATATTAGTCGATGAGTTTCCATTTGTAACTAGGTTAATATGTTATTATATTTTTTTTATACTAAAAAGAATTGACCTAAACCCATAAGAATTTGGAATATTTGATTAAGTGAGTTTTTTAATAAAAGATGTTTTTGGTCTCAACCTGGACTAAAACAACGTCCTATAATATCTATCCACTTTTATATGTATATACCTCTCTTTTTTCTTCAAAATTTTGGTTTAGCCCTCTACAGTTAACAATAATGGTTTGGAGAATTGTCTTAAATAGGTTTTGGGATTACCAATAGTAGAATAGAAATTGAAGTGAACTAAAATTATTTTCCATTACTACACCAGATGTGTGAGCACTGAGAACTATTTATTCTTCTTATGTAAAGATATAAGTTGGGAACTGGAAGGTAATGAAATCTGTTTGATGTAACAAAACTCTAGCTTTTGACTCCCTGCAGCTTTTAGTAGATAGTCTCATCTATGGTAGGTTTTGATATCATCTTGTTTTCATTATGTTGTAATATTTGTCATTTAATTATAAAAGCTTAGATTTTTACTAAAATATTCTGAAATAGTTGAGGCAGTACTGTAATAAGTTTACTTTATATCACAAAATTAATCTTCTAAATTTTTTTATATTTTAATTTTTAATTTAAAAAATGTATTAGGTTTGCACCCGCCTTTAGCATTAATTTGGCATGATAGACGAGCTACACTAAAACAGATTGGTAGATTAAAATTTTCAACACAGATCCACAAATCACGATCCACTTTCTCACTCATATAAATTCATATAATTTTTATTTAATATAGTAATACATTTTTCTAATTTTACAATTATTAAAGTAATAAATAAAAATAAAAATGGGTCACAACAACCATCATATATTATTGTATATAAACAAGTAAAACATTATATTATTGTTATTATCTTTCTAATTTAACGTTTCAGTTGTTAAACTTATTAATATTGTTTTGTATTTTGTTAATATAATTTATTTTTACAACAGATTGTATGGAGCCCAAAAAATCCAATACACATAACATTGGAGAGTCTTATAAAGAAGGATCTCCCTCCGTATTTTAGTCATCAAGAGGTTATAAGTGGCTAAGTGAACTCTGTGACTTGTTCAGATGGATCCGTTAGAATTAAGGTGAGAACAAACATGCTTTGCTTTTCTTTTTCAAGAATAAGTCATGGATTGAAGAAATTCTCTATAAAGGAAAACATTTTCTGACTGCTCTGATAATGAAATCTCTTGTTGGCAAGTTGTAAGGAGTGTCACAAAAGGGCGGAAGCACAATACACACTAGATTCAGTAAGAGCGTCATTGGCTAGACAAGAAGACACCATCATATTTGCTTTGATTGAAAGAGCCAAGTTTCCTTTGAATAACTTAGGCTACTCTCGGCTTTTCCTTTCAGAAGAATATTGCGGTCCAATGATTAACGGCCTCGTTCTCAAAACAGAGGCCGTTCAATCCAAGGTACTTTTGCTTCACCTTAATCTGGTTTTTTTAATAGCTTTATAAAGCCTTGTCAAATAATTATTATTTATAAGATTGAATTAAATTTAAATTACAATTTTGAACAAGATATTTTGTTTTTGTTCTAATCTGATGGTGTTGCAGGCAGGTAGATACATTAATCCTGAAGAAAATCCATTCTTCCCAGAAAATTTACCACCCTCGGCTGCACCAGATTACCCCTTTTCAGAGGTAATTAATTTCGAAAACTGTTGGAGGATTTGCTATTACTTAATAAGTGGAAAAAGGGATCCATTGTTGTTTTTAGTTTTTGCAAGGTGCAGGTGCTTCGATTAACATAAACAAGGAAATTTGGAAAACGTACTTTCATGATCTGATTCCAATGTTCATTAAATGGGGTGATGATGGCAACTATGCACAAACTGTTTTAGCCGATCTTACGTTGTTGCAGGTGAAATTTCTTGTGTGAGGTCTTTTTGAGTATGTTAATGGGTGATGTTATGCAGAACAGTATTTTATAAGCAGATTCAAATTTTATTTTATTAAATGTTTTTGTCGGTTGTGACTTGTAATACTATTTACTGCAGGCCATCTCGAAAAGGATTCACTATGGAAAATTTGTTGCTGAGGTCAAATTTAGAGAATCTCCTAAAATCTACGAGCCTTTAATTCGTGCCAAGGTATATATAAGGTTTTCATTCTTAACAAACTGTAGTGGCCATAGCCACTGAAAAGAAAGTTTCTTGATGCTATTAAGTGTTCTTTATTTTCAAAGATCATCCGTTAGGGTTAGGGTTTTATTATAATATGTATTTTGCAGGACAGGGAAGCATTGATGGATGAATTGAGATCTGAGAGTGTTGAAGAGAGGGTGGTGAAGAGGGTTGAAAGGAAGGCCACGGTATTTGGGCAGGAAGTGAGCCTTGAATATGATGTCTCGGGAGATACATACATGATTAATTCAGTGGCTTCTAAGTTGTACAAGAAATATTTAATTCCACTCACAAAAAAAGTTCAAGTCGAATACTTACTAAAACGTCTCGATTGAAGCCATCACAACCCCATCAAATTAATAAATTAATGTCATCTTATTGTTAATTTAAATTTATTAGTTTCTTATTTGGATGTTATAATTGCCAAATTCTTATGCAAGTCAATTCAGAAAATAATGTTATCTAACTTTCTACAAACTTTTGCTTACACTTAGACTATGCAAAGAAGTATTGAAATTTTTAATCCTGCAGACCATTTAATAAAAAACAATATTTTGTTTGAGTTTATTTTATTTTCTATCATTTTATTCTACATTGTACACATAATATAAAATTGGAAATAATAAGGAGAGTAAGCATGCCTCTTAAAATGTGAATACTAATTATTATTAAAAAAATATAGTTTATTGTAACATCTCAATAAATATATAACAATAGTTATAATTTATCTAAGGAGTTAACATCCATATATAAATCGAACGGTAATATCATAATAATAAAATTTCTCAAGACACTGTCCGGACGGTATGAACCATGTAGCTCGCCGTTCTTTGCACCCGGGTGGACCTGGCTGTTGTACACTCAACAGACCGCCACTCTTCAAGAAAGTGGGTGTCAGTATCAGACCGAACACTCCGTGGTTAAGTTAAGTGTCAGTGTAAGACCGAACACTCTTTAAGATAAGAAATATTAATTTTAAAACCGAGTACTTTCAAGCAATATTTTTAATGTGTAAGGTCGAACACTCAGTGTATGATCGAACGTACTTCCAACCAATAATAAAAATCTGAAACCGAATGCTTCATAAGTTAAGTGTCAGTCTAAGACCGAACACTTTATTAACCGAAGGCTAATATATGACCGAGCACTTCTCAAGGCCGGGTACTCTTCAAGACCGAGCACTTTTCCAGGGCCGAGTACTCTTCAAGACCGAGCACTTAAACCGAACGCTTTATTCAAGAGAAAGAATTAATATAAAACCGAGTACTTAGTCTATGACTGAGTACCTTCTCGGGCCTAGCACTCGATCTATGACCGATTACTTTGAGTTATTGATCACTTGGTATGAGACCGAACGTTCTAAAATAGGGGAAACCGAACGATCCTAATGACCCTTCGATTACAGATTCAGTATTTTCTACTAAGTTACAAAACTTTATAAACAAATTTCATACCAAAAATCAAACATACAAATTCTCAACAGCAATAACATACATTCAACAAAAACATGTACTCCTAAAATCATTCATACAAAATACTCATAATTAAATTTATAAGCTTCCCTTACCTTATAATCCCAGCTAGCTTCTAAGTCTTCAAAAATTTCAAGTTGTCCAAACGAAAATCTGATCGGTGTAAACTGTAGAGCTTGACACCGGGAACAATTAATCTGAAAGAAGGTTGATGATCGAAGGAGAAGAAGTGGTTAGAAATCTAGGGAGAAGTTTGGAAGTTTAGAGAGAAGGAGGAGAAAATGGTGTTTCTGGAGGTTGAAGACGAAGAGTTTGCATGCAGAAAGTGGTACCATTTTCGAGTTTCAACTTTAAATACTGTCTCCACTAAAAATAGTTGCCACTTGTCTTTCATTTTCTAGTGAAACTCCCTTTCTCCCTGCCGCCACATGGTTCACGATAGCGGAAAATTAAATGTGGCTGCCACATTGTCTTCCACTAACATGGGAGAACTCCAAAAAGTGACACATATTTCCCACTAAAGAGGGAAATTAATGGAAGTGTGACAGTTTATTACCTCTTTTAACTTTTACTATACGTGTATAGGTTAAAGATCGAATTTCTAAAATATATAAAGTATTTTAAAATGTAAAAAAAAAACATAACACTTTTAATTAATTGTAATTTATAACACATTTTGTTTAAAGTCTAATTTAATGGATAGAAAATTTCAACAAACAATGAACTACCCAAAATGGCTAGACAATGAATTAGATTTATCAAATATTCGTATCCTATAGTATTTTAATTAGTTTTAAAATAATTTATAATTTTGGTTTTTTTATTTCCGAAAGTAATAGATTAAATTTCTTTATTCAACGATGATAAATTTTATCTAATATGTGACATATATTATTTACATGTACCTAGCACGTGTTATTCACGTGTTAATCTTAATTTTTTCAAATGAAATAATTTTGTTTTGAAAACATGCCGGGCTTTGCTTATTCTTTTTCAAAATGAAACCATAACAATTTTCTCCATTTTTCTTTAAAGAGAAACCATTATCACCATCTCTATTATCTATAATATCTCTTTTTCATGTTCCTTTTTCACTCGAAATACTACACCGTTCTCTCTTTTTTTTTTATGTAATTCTTTGTCTTTTGAAAAAGTAATTTAATCAACTTGGCTAGTAAATTATTCCTAATTGTGATGTTAGTATTATATAGTTGTTTGATACCTTAGAAGCTAAAATACATTAGTAATGTTGATCCGAGCAAGTGAAAAGTAAGTACCTCTTATCCTTCTTAATGGGAGAAGTTAGTTTACAAAGTAGGTTGGAAGAAACAATTAAAAATAATGTAAAAGTAAAAATGACGAAAAGGAAAACATGTAGATAGAGTCACTGAATTAAAAAAGGAAGGATTAAAAAAAGGGTGATGGATTTTCCTCAAAATGTAAATTTTGTTTTAGTTCATGTAGAAGTTAGACCTCTTTTAGTTGTTTAGTATTGTGTTTAGTGTTGATAGAAGAGATGGATTTACCCGTATCAAAATGGTGTTTAGTATTGTGTTTTAGCAGTGTTTGGTAATTTAGTTATGAAGTTGTTGTTCAAACACAATGACAGGGAGTGTTGATGTAAAGATTATGTAGAAAGTTAGAGTCCATGTGTTGCCAAAGAAGCATGAATCAAAATTTTGTTGTTAAATACGTGACATTATAGAAATGAAAAAGAAAATCCAACGTTGTTTATAACATTGAAATCTTACCTGAGATCTTCAATTATTCCCTTAAATGGTGCTTCCATGTTTTTTCATAGCTGAAAACTATGCACAACATAGATTAGATATACCAATTGACTACTTTTAGAAAACTAATTGCATTTGAAGATAACAAGTGTGATGTAACACAATGAAATTTTGGGCTGGTGAAGTCAATCAACATGGATTTAAATAAGAAGAAAGGAGAAAATGAAACTTAGATAATAAAATCAAAGACACATCAAAACAATAAAGAAATGACGAAATTAAGGGAGTAAATTTTTCTGCAGTTAGATCCCAATCAAGTCATTACTTCTATTGTTTCTTTGAAGTATGTGTCAACCAACACATTGAACCTTTTAAATATCAATTTGAGAATAATCTCCTTAATCAGTTGAATGACAACATTAAAATGAAGCTTATCTTAAAAGCCTTTTACTACCAAATACTGTTTCTAGATAACGAGGCTACTCTTGGTAGAAGTGAATTAAAATTATTTTCCATTACTAAACCATATGTGTGTGCACGGGGCCTTTTGAGAACTGGAAGGTAATGCAATGAAATCTGTTTGATGTAACAAAACTCTAGCTTTTGACTCCCTCTAGCTTTTAGTAGACAGTCTCATCTATGGTAGGTTTTGATATCCATCTTGTTTTCATTATGTTGTAATATTTGTCATTTAATTATAAAAGCTTAGATTTTTACTAAAATATTCTGAAATAGTTGAGGCTGTAATAAGTTTATTTTATATCACAAAGTTAATCTCCTAAATTCTTTTATATTTTAATTTTTAATTTCAAAAACGTATTAGGTTTGCACCCACCTTTATGCTTTGTTCCCAGAAGATGATTTGGGAAGAGTGGTTGAATGAATTTAAATGTAAATTTTTTGTTGTTTATTTGAATGGATTTGGAGGTAATTTAGGATGAATTTTTAAGTAAAGTTGATAAGAATTAGGTAGGATTTGATTGACATGACATATTTAAAAAAATTGTTTAATTAGTAAAAATTAAAGATTACCAAAATGTCCCTAGTTATTAAATTAATATAAAACGTTATTTGTTAATGTTATATTTAATTGTAAAAATGTTTATAAAGAGTAAACAATTAAAAATAATTATTAAAATCAATTTTTAAAAAGTAAAAAAGTTATAATTTAATAAAATGAATTTATTTTTAAATGTAGTATTTGTTTGTAATATAATTTACTATCAAGTAATATTAATTTATTTGTTATGAAATTGAGATTGATTATTTTTGAAGAAACAAATAATTAAACGAATTTATAATATTGTTAAAGAAGTTTAAATCAAATAATTCAAAAGTCATCTTTACAAAACATAAAATGGTTATTTTAAAAAATACATCCGTAGCTCAGAAAAAAAAGCAACATGAAACACATATCATCTAGAATTTTATTCCAGTAACTGACACAAGGGAGTTACTCCCTCCACTACCACACATTCTTTTTTGCACCTCCTTATCTATTGAAAAAACAAACGGATGTCAATATCAGGAATTTGAGTACTATGCTCTTTCTTCTACTTATAAATAGGAAAACTTTTCTTTAACAACTACATTTTGCCAACTTTTTGACAATGCCACGTGCCGTTGTTTCATTGGTTGGTTTTAAAAGGTTTTTTTAAAAAAGTGAAATTTGTTTAGAAGGGTAATTTTGGAAAGAATTTGGATAGAAACTCCTTTTGGCAGTTTCTTTTTCTTTTCAGATTCACTCTTTTGCGTAGCTTGGTTTTCTCAACTCTCTCTCCACCGTTGAAGCTTCTATCTCTCTCCATCAATGAAGCATCTATCTCTCTCCACCGTTTCGGTCTTCTTCATTCCTTGCTTGTCTTCACTCTCTGTCCACCATTGAAATGTTGTTTCACTCTCCCCTTTGAGTTTGAGTTCGACTCTTCTTTCTTCATTTTTTGGGTCATTTGGTCATTGTCGAGGATTTCGTCTCTCTCTTTACCCATTTCCCCTTTTTTTAATGGTGTGATCGTGGGCTCGTTGGCGGTATATATCCCCCGTTCTGGAATTTTGTTGATTTTGGCATGCATTGTTGTTGGCGGCATTTCTGTGGTTGTGTAAGTGTTTGGCTTTTGTCTCCCATTGTGGTTGACGATATTTCTCCCAAGATTTGGGCTTTTTCACACACTGTCGAGGTTGATATCACCAAGGTTTGGGCTTTTTCACACACCATTGATTCATTACCAAACTTCACACTACAAGTTGTGGAAACCATCAACCATGACCAACAAGGGTCCTTCATTCATAAAATCTTAAAAACACACTCATAACAAACAAAAAAACAATCATGGTGGAGAGTGCAGTTGCCACACCTGGGTAGCACAGATCAACTTTTAGTACAAAACTGCAAATTTAACCTGGTAATCGATTACAACCTTTTTGTAAGCGACTTGACTTGCGTTGCTAAGACAACCTAGGATGGGTCTTCCCTACACAGAAGACTTACCAAACTTCACACTACAAGTTGTGGAAACCATCAACCATGACCAACAAGGGTCCTTCATTGACAATATCTTAAAAAGACACTCATAACAAACAAAAAACAATCATGGGGAGCGCAGTTGCCACATTTGGGTAGCGCAGATCAACTTTCAGTACAAAACTGCAATTTTAATCTGGAATCGATTACAGCCTCTCTGTAAGCGATTACAAGTGCATGTGTCCAGTGTGTATGGTGCAGGAACATGTTATGTCATTGAATTGTTGAGAAAAATGTCATTTAGGTGCTTTCATGTAAGTTAGATGAGTTCCATAAGCATTTCTGGCCAATTTCTGCCTTTTGTAATCGATTACTAGAGGAAAAATGGTCATTTGTACAGAAACTTGGACTATACTCCCCACCTGGATGAACAACACTCCCCAACTCTGTTTTTTGACCTTTGCTACTTGTTTTGTTCTTAACTTTCTCTACCGAACTCTAAATGACTTGATTCTTATTTTGTTGGAATCTAGACTCAAAAGAGTTTTAAAATGACTTATAACTCATAATTTATACTATTGAAGCTTTGATTTTTAGAAAACGAAAACCAGTTAATTTCACATTAGGTAATCATTCACATTTTGATCATGGTTTGGTTTATAACTTGATGTCCTGGTTGTTCTTTTAGACGGAACATGATTATCTTTTTATAAATGCTGATGATTGTTGTTGGTTAAAATAATGAGGAAGTATAAAGTACTTTTGAAATAAGAAAATAATAGAAAAGTGAAGAATATTTTTGAAATAAAAAAAATAGTGAAATGATGGAAGAAGCACGTGTAGGCGGTGGAGATCAACATCCTGACAAAACAGAAATTGAAAACGAAGCAACAAACAATAGAAACCCATAAAAACAAGGAACAAAAATAAATGAAACATCTGGTAACAGTGTCTCCCTCTTTTCGTAATTGCATGTTCGATTGTTGAGATAGATCCAATTACCAAAACTTAAGCGGGTATTAGGGCAAGAAAACGAAATAAATGATAAAGACTCACACTGCTATATATGCATTCTAGGCCTGCCGCATGTACACGTTCATGATCCTCTGCATCTCGTACAGCTCGGTCACAGTTCACAGCGCGCCACCAAGCTTCCGCATCTCCGCATGGAGGAAACCAAACAAAGCCGTGGAACCGAATCATTGTCAGGGGAACCAAATCCCCTCGTACATGTGACAACAATACGAAAGGGAACTGAATACACGTTTGGGGAACCAAATACAACTATACGCAGGCGTGGCAAAAATGAATTGTACTGTAATGTATTCTTAAAAACCATATTAAACTAAAAATTAATATATTTAAATTGAACTAAACTAAAAATTAGTTCAATTAAACTGAATTAAACTTTTTTTTTTCTTTTAAACTGTACTACACTATACTGTACTCCTTTAAATTCAAAGAAGCACATTCTTCTATGTAGTTATGCCTGCAACCTCTTTCATTCTCTGTCTCGTCCGTTTCTGCTTTCTATAAATAAATAAATAAATGTGAAATGCAACCAGGCTGTCAATGACTAATTATGGATAGAGTTAAAAGAATTAGTTTAATTTGAATTTTTTTTAATAATGACAAACAAATAAATTAATATTGCATTTAAAAAAAATTAAATTATAAATCTGTATAATTTATTTTTACAATTATAATTAATTTTATTAAGTTATTAAAATAATTACGAGTTCTTAAAATATAATTACAATATAATAAAATTTAGTTTTTTTTTAAATATATAATTATTTTAGTATAAATTTAATAATATTATTTTATTTTAATAATTATTATAATAATTGTTAACTTTTTAAGAGACTTGAAAAATATTTATTTGTTTATCTATATATATATATATATATATATTCATCTTTTAAGCTTAAAACTTAGCATAACCTAAAATGACGCACAAAAAAAATTATCTCGTGCCGTCAAAAAAACAAAAACAAAATTAATAAAATCTAAATTCTATATATATACACACACCTGTGCGGTTATTTCTTATGTTTGTATTGCTGGAAATAGAAAAAGAACAAAAAACAAAAGTAAAACAATATATAGTTTGAAGTAGTTAACTAAACTGTTAATAAAAAAGAAGTTTAGTTTTTATATTGCAAAATAGTATAAATAATTCATACTTCACTGTAATTTAGTTAAGAGTTAAATATGTTTTTAGTTTCTATATTTTTGGGCGATTTTGGTTTTAGTCCATTTAATTCTGGTTTTAGTTATTTTTATCAAATTTTTTTAACTTTATTTGCTGTTTCAAACGCGTTTTTCAATTAATATTAACATGTTTGAAAGAACAAATAAAGTTAAAAAAATTTGATAAAAATAACTAAAATCAAAATTTTCTAAAATTAAAAAACTAAATTATACCTTAGTTTAAAAATAAACTAAAATCAAAATCGCTCAAAAAAATATAAAGAATAAAAACATATTTAACCCTTTAATACATATGTAACCGAATACAATCACAACTTCATCTCTTCAACTAACTAGAACCGAATACCAAATACCAATTGTAGGAACCGAATAGAGAGCATTTCTTCTTCCATTGTAACCGCATACTCCAACGTCGAACCAAGTACACCTCTTTACTCCTTCAACCTCATCTTCATGGTCTTCATCTTTATCTTTAGCCATCAACCTTCATCATCTCCAACCAAACATTCCTCTAACCTGCAAAAAAAACATAGCTTCAACATGCTTTGGAATGGATAATAAAATCCTTGGATTCGAAGATATTGTAATATTTGAACGTGGTATTTCCTCAAAGTATCAAGGCAAAGAAGACTTTTCAACATAAATCATCCCAAATCTCTGCATCTCAACGGTGATCACAAATTTGGATAACTTGCAAATCCACTCCTGCAAATCATCGCTCACATTGCAATCAACTCAACTGAACACAGTGTTAGCATTAATTTGGCAGGATAGACGAACTACACTAAAACAGATTGGTAGATTAAAATTTTCAACTCAGTTTCACAAATCATGATCCACTTTCTCACTCATATAAATTCATATCATTTTTATTTAATATAGTAATAAATTTTTCTAATTTTACAATTATTTAATATAGTAATAAATTCATATCATTTTTCTTATTAATTTAACGTATAAACGGTTATTAAGTTGTTATATTTATTAATATTATTTTGTATTTTGTTAATATTATTTGTTTTTACAACAGATTCTGGGGCCCAAAAAAATCCAATACACATAACATTGGAGAGTCTTATAAAGAAGGATCTCCCTCCTTCCTTATTTTAGTCATCAAGAGGTTATCAGTGGCTACGTGAACTCTGTGACTCGTTCAAATGGATCCGTTAGAATTCCGGTAAGAACAAACATGCTTTGCTTTTCCTTTTCAATAATAAGTTATGGATTGAAGAAATTCTTTATAAAAGAAAACATTTTCTGACTGCTTTGATAATGAAATCCACTGTGGCTTATCTTCTTGGCAAGTTATTGTGAGGAGTGTTACAAAAAGGTGAAAGTACAGTACACACGAGATTCAGTAAGAGCGTCTTTGGCTAGACTAGAAGACACCATCATATTTGCTTTCTTTGAAAGAGTCAAGTTTCCTTTGAATCCCCAAACCTACGATCTGCTTGGCGACCTCGTTCGTGAAACAGAGGCCCTTCAATTCGAGGTACCTTTTACATCACCTTAATATGGTTTTTTATAGCTTTATTGAGCCTTGTCAAATAATTATAATTATTATATATAGCTTATTGGTTTTTATATTTAAGTCCGCTCAATAATATTACTTTGCAATAAATATATTTTAATTTTGAACACTAGTTTGATGGTGCTGCAGGCACATAGATACGATAATCCTGAAGAAAATCCGTTCTTCCCAGAAAATTTACCACCTTTTTCTGCACCAGAGTATCCCTTTACAGAGGTAATTAATTTCGAAAACTTTTGGACGATTCACTGTTACTTAATGAGTGTAAAAAAAAATCTATTGTTGTTTTTAGTTTTTGCAAGGTGCAGGTGCTTCGATTAACATAAACAAGGAAATTTGGGAAGTGTACTTTCGTGAGCTGCTTCCAAAGTTTGTTAAATGCGGTGATGATGGTAACTATGCACAAACTGCTTTTGCCGATCTTACATTGTTGCAGGTGAAATTTCTTCTGTGAGGTCTTTTTTAGTATGTTAATGGGTGATGTTATGAATAACAGTATTTTATAAGCAGTTTCAAATTTTATTTTATTGAATGGTTTTATCGGTTGTGACCTGCCACACTATTTATTTTATTCCATAAAATATCTGCAGGCCATCTCGAAAAGAATTCATTATGGAAAATTTTTTGCTGAGGTCAGATTTAAAGAAGCTCGTACAATCTGCGAGCCTTATATTCGTGCCAAGGTATATATAATGTTTTCATTCTTAACAATTGTAGTGGCCATAGCCACTGAAAAGAGAATCTTGATATTTTTATTAAGTGTTCTTTATTTTCAAAGGTCATCAAGAAGTCCAGCTTATGAAGATACTCATTTAGAATTCTATATATTAATAATACTTCAGTAGGTAACCAACAACAAATCTTATTAATAAATAATTTTTAAATGATTTAAATATAATATAAAGAAAAATAAACTTTAAATTTAACTTATTCTTAAAAATTCAGTTTAAAAAATAAATTTGTATCCAAATATATATTATAAATTGATGTTATGGCTTCTCGAATCATACTAATAATAATTTTATTACTAACATCAGTTAAGGTTACGTTATTATAATCTTTATTTTGCAGGACAAGGAAGCATTGATGAAATTCTTAACAACTGAGAGCGTTGAAAATATGGTGGTGATGAGGAGGGTTGAAAAGAAGGTCATGGTGTTTGGGCGGGAACTCAGCCAAGAACATGATTTCAAGGGAGAAGTTTCTATCTTACACGAGAAATGGTTAATTCCACTCACAAAAAAAGTTCAAGTCGAATACTTACTAAAACGCCTTGATTGAAGCCATCACAACACCATTAAATTAATAAATTAATGTCATCTTATTGTTAATTTAAATTTATTTGTTTCTTATTTAGCTGTTATAATTGCCAAATTTTTATGCAAGTCAATTCAGAAAATAATGTTATATAACTTTCTACAAACTTTTGCATGCACTTAGACTATGCAAATAAGTATTGAAATTTTTAATCCCGCAGACCATTTAATAAAAAATAATATTTTTTTTAAATTTATTTTATTTTCTATCATTTTGTTCTATGCTGTATACACATAATGTAAAATTGGAAATAATGAGAGTAGCATGCCTCTTAAAATGTGAGTACTAATTATTATTAAAAAAATGATAGTTTATTACCTCTTTTAACTTTTACTACACTTGTATAGTTAAACATTGAATTTCTAAAATATATAAAGCATTTTAAAACGTAAAAAAAAAATTAATACAGTGATGCTCTTTTAATTAATTGCAATTTATAACACATTTTGTTTAAAGTCTAATTTATTGGAGATAGAAAATTTTGAACAAACAGTGAACTACCAAGAATGGTTAGCCACACCCAAAAATTTATATGTAATTTGAAAATCATATTTTAAAAAAAAAATAGTAAAATTAACCTATTCTTTTATAATTATTTTTATCTTTTTAAATTTTTTTGCAAATTTATTTTTTTTTTGTTATTTTTTTTAACCTTTTATTATTATTTTTTTATATTTTTTATAAAACTTAATTTGTTAAGAATACCCTGACTATCCTATCAATATCAAAGTTGTTATTTATAGTATTCATCACTTCAACAACATTATCAAATTTATTCTTTAGTATTTTAATTAGATGTAAGATAATTTATGATTTGGTCTTCTTATTTTCGAAAGTAATAGATTAAATTTTTTTCACTCAACGATATTAAATTTTATCTTACGTGGTAGACATGTTTTGTCGTGACATAGACACTGTTTACAAGTACTTAGCTTGTGTTGTCCACGTGTTAATTTTAATTTTTTCAAGAGAAATACTTTTCTTTTAAACTTGCATGGATCTGCTTATTTTTCATCAAAATAAAACCATAAGGGTTTTCTCCATTTTTCTCTAAAGAGAAACCATAATTGTTAATATGTAGTGGTGATGGAATTAGTTCTACAATGTGGGATAGCTATGGTATGAAGTTTTGAATAATTGGAACCGCAAACAAAATTATGGGATTATTATATCTCAAGCCAAAATCAAACTTCTATATTTATTTATTTGGTTGTTATAATTTTCTAATCATCTAGGCGAATTCATGCAGATGTGTTTACTAATACTACAATCAATAATTATTATTAAAGTTTAGCAACCTTAATATATTCACTAAGATCTTTAGTGTCACCAGCCTCCAATCTATTTTTGAAACATAAAATTTGTTTACCCACAATTAAGATAACACTTAATATTAGTTTTTCTAATCCATCTTATACTACACACCTAGAGCACTCCATTTTATTACTTTAAATAATAGGTTAAATATATTCGGTGGTCTCTATTTTTTGTGGTTTTCTTCAAGTATGTCTTTATATTTTCAAGTTGATCAATTTGGTTCCTGATTTTGAAAAATTAGAACAATTAAGTTCATTAAGTTAAAAATCGTGCTTGCTGGCAGAAGGAGGTGTCATTTTCGAAATACGTGACACAAGTCTCACAAGGTGGAATTTGTCAAACTGATCTAGAGCTGAAGTTTGCAAAGGAAAATAGAAGCTTGCAAATTTATTAATACAGAATAAGATTTGTGATTTTTTCCTCTTTTTGTTGTTGTTTGCTGAAGAAAACAGATACCCTTAATCTCTCAGCGTCAATTTGTATCATTGTGAGTTCTTTTTTTGTTGTTCTCATTCAAGCCTGTTTTTTTCTTCTCTTCACATGCTCCTTCTTTTGACCCTTTCCTTGCTTTCATCTGTCATAATATCTGTTTGCAAAGGAAATTTTCTTCAGAGACGCAGATCTTGAGGTTGGAGGCAATCCTTCACGATTTGGTATTCCACCCCTCGTCTGAATCTCGTTTTTTACAATCCACCACACTCCACACACGCCCTTTAACCAGAATTGGGTTTTGTTTCCCCATTTGCCATTTCCCCCCTTTTTCTGTATGGTGAAAAACTAAAGCTTGATGAGCGGTTTTGTTGTTCTGTGTGGTGTAGGTATGGAGACCGAAGAAGGAACCAGAAAGGGTGCAAGGGTTCAGAGCAAACTTCCTTTTTCATTTTCGTTTTTTTTTTCACTTTCCTCTCATTTTGTTTGGTTTTCAGAAAAAAAAAAGGTTTTTGATGGAATGGATTGTGTTGGTGTTTTTCGTTTTGGGTTGCTAGGAATTCTCAGTGGATGATGAGAGATGAGAAGCAGCAACCAAGAAAAAAAAGTTGTATTTTTTTTTTCATTTAGGTAGCTTTACCGCCTGAACAAGTTTTTATGTGAAAAATCAAGTTTTTTTACCATTCCCAGATGAGATAAGCGTTTAATTTATAGGTGTAACCGTTTTTAATTTGTTTTTGTTTTATCGGAACAATATTACATTGGATCTGTTAGCTCTGCGATAATGTATGAAATTTCCCTATTTTCTCCATTTTTTTATGAATTTTGACAGAAAATTTGGTTCCAGGAATTCCGATGGGGCGATTCTCCGGTCGTTGGTCGGCGAGACCAGGAAATCAGCGTCGCCAGAGAAGGAGGACCGGTACTACACGACGAGGGGTTCGACAGAGGAGAGCGGAAAAGTCGCCAGCGACAGTAATAAGGAAACAGTAATATGGCTCAAGTCTCACAAGGTCGAATCTGTCAAACTGATCTATAGCTGAAGTTATCATGAAAAATCTACTCTAGTATGAATCGATGATTGAATCAAAGAATTTGTAGTCTCTAAATTTGAAAAAGCATCACACAACAAACCAATAAAGAAAGATGGCAGAAACCCAACAAAATGAGAGGATGTTGAATGCACCATAACACTATTGTGTGTCACGTCATAAAGTGGTTATGAAAATGACATCTCCTCCTGTCACCAAGCACGATTTTTAACGTCGTCCAGAAACGGAATGGACTTAATTGCTCTAATTTTTCAAAATCAGAAACCAAATTGATCAACTTGAAAATACAGAAACCTATTTGAAGAAAACCAGCAAAAATAGGACACCAAATCTATTTAACCTAAATAATATTCATTTAGCAAGATTTACAATTTATAATTGTCATATAAATTACGTTCTTAAATATAACTTTTAAATAATATTCATTTTCTTTAACCATTTAACATTACAAAAAATAATTATGTAAATTCATGAGAACGCACACATATAGATTTTATTATTATTAAATTTTCTTTATGTATTGTTGCAATAAAATTTTGAATTGATTCTATTTTTTTAAAAAAACTTGTGCATCCTACCTGCTACAATTGATTTTATTTTGTAATCCGTGTATGATTTTTCTAATATTAAAAATTATATTAGAGTTAAACTTTTCTCCAATTAAGTTCATAAATAAAATAATACAGAAACCATGATTAATATGAAGGACATACAAAAATTAATACTTTTAATAATGCACATAAAATTTTTAAGTTTATTTAACATTACTCTTTATTGTTTTTACTTCTATTCCTTTTTTAAAAAATACAAAAAATTATTTTTTTATAACAATTTTACCTTTATATTTTTATATCAAATAAATGTTAAAAGTGTTTTATCCTATCATTATTCTCATACTTTATTGACATACTTTTAATGCCACATCTGTATCTAAGTACTATTCATATGGATTAATATGAGGAAATATTTTCTTTTAATTTATTCATATATGAGAAAGTAGGCAGTGAAAATGTAAGCAAGACAAATGTGAATGATCCAATTACCTTTTGTTTTATATCATTCTCTGCACAACATAGAGGTTTATCAAGTTTTTATTTCAAGGAAAGTCATGCTACTTTTGTGATGTCTGCTGAATTTTTGTTCAGATATAAAAGTGAATAACTGTGACTAAAACACAGTTAAATTTAGAATTAAAGGTAAGGGGAATCAGTTACATGATAACAATAATGATTCTGTTTCAAAAATAGAAAAGAAAAATTGATTGTTATTAGAAAAGAATAATAATTTATAATCTTAATTTTAATTAGTGTTTTCCTAAATTTATTTTTATTTAAAAATTAATTTTTATTAGTAATGATCGAGAATAAAATCTAAATATTAAATATGAATATTTTGTTCTTATATAATATTAGTTATTTATATTAAATATTTTATATCTATTAGAATGTGTTTGGTTCGTGATGTCACATATTTCAAGAAAAAAGTGTGAAGATAGATTTATGTTTATTTTTCTTTTTCTTTTATGAATTTGAAGACGAAGATTTGAGTGAAATTCAACAACAACATAGAAAATAATGTATTATACAAACTAAAATAAAAAGAATTAAATTTTTTTCATAAAATTGAAAATTAAAATTGAATATATTTTTGAAAGATTATAATCGATTTTCTATTTAATGTAATCTATTCTCAGTAAAAAAATAATATAATTCTTTAATATTGATATTATATATATATATATAAGGACTTTTTAACTTATACTTTTTAAAATATACCAAGTGACAAAAAATTTTCTTTATAAAGAATACATACCTTAAACATAAAAATATTTTAATAATTTTTATTTTTAATTTAAAAAAATAAAAAAATAAAAATTATTTAAATATTATATATATATATATATATATATATATATATATATGGTTTAAGCTTTATATATTTATTTTCTGTTATATATATATATATATATATATATATAAATGGGAGGAAGAATCGATTTTTTTTATGTAATAATTCTGCTTTCCCATGTAATGTACATAGTTATTAGTAATAATAATATAATTATATTATTAATATTAATATTGGTATTAATAATGATAATAATATTATTAATAATAATAATACTAACAATTATAATATTAATAATAATATTATTACTTTTAATAATGATATAATAGTTATTTTTTTATTTAAAATTAAAACTTTAACATACATATAAAATTATTTTTTTTTCTTTTATAAATATATATAATTAATTAATTAATTTTTATTTTATCACACACACACACACACATATATATATATATATATATTAATATTTTTGTAATTTTAAATAATAATTTCAATTCTATCTTAACATATCTTCTACTATTTATATCATATTTATTTTTATGGATAAAATAATAAATATCTAATGTTATTTATTAAATTATTTTTTAATTTATCATACCAATTATTTTATATAAAAAAATTTATAAGTTTTTTCTTCAAATTCCATTATCCATTTCTTTAAATATTTTAACCCAAACAATATTTGAATTCCTTTAAAGTCCTTTATTCATTTTCCTTCTTATCATCTTCTCAATGGAAACACTACTTTAATAAATTAAAAGTAAATTTAATTTATAAAAAATACAAGTTGTTAGATATTAAAAACATCTCATTTTAATATTATACATTCCTCTTTATTTTATTTTTGGGTTCAAATATATATTATTTTTAAAAACTGTGTTAAGGTGAGACAAGAGGACACATGCGTCTTTCCGGTTTCTTTCAAGCAAACTACAAACATTTTAATTATGTGATTTTCTATTTATACCCCCCTCTCCATCACGCAGCAAGCATTTCATTTCCATTCCTGCAAAATTGTACGCGTTGTTCAGAGTTCGCACTCCCACTCACACTATAGAGTAGAGTGTAGAAACCCCAAAAACCCTAGCTTTATTCTCGTTCCGGGAAACGCATTGATTGGAATGGGTCACATCGGTTCCAGCAAGGATGGCACAAAGGCAGGGATGGCCACCGCGATGATGGATATTGACGGTGACAGTGGCGACGACGACCTCGGTGACCTCGACCCGACCAACGCCGAAATCCTTGAAGAATTCGGAGGAGAGGACGCATTCCGGTACCACTGCAAGAAGTTCTCGATGCTGTTCTTCGAGGAGTACGGTCTGATCAGCCACCAAATAAACTCCTACAACCACTACGTCAACGTCGGCCTCCAGAGAACTTTCGACGGCTTCGGTGACTTGGTCGTAACGCCAGGCTTCGACCCTTCCAAGAAGGGAGATAACGAGCACTACCGCTACGCCTCCATCAAGTTCGGCAAGGTCAAGCTCGACAAGCCCATGGTCTGGGGCGGTGAGTTAAACAACCAGGAGTTGAAGATGCTTCCTCGACACGCGCGGCTTCAGAGGATGACCTACGCATCAAAAATGAAAATCGTAGTTAAAGTTCAGGTAGGGAAAATAGAGTGCCGGTGTTGTTTTATTGTGTGTGGGTAATGTAGGTTTGTTACCTTTGTTATAGCAATTTCTGATTTGTGTTTGTGTGGAATTGTAGGTGTATGTTCCTAAGAAGATTCGGAGTGATAAGTTCAAGACTGGGAAGGAAGAGTTCCTTGATAAGGAGATTCTGACGGAAGACGAGAGGGAGATCATCATTGGCAAATTGCCTGTCATGGTCAAGTCTGATTTATGTTGGATGAAAGGTGAAAAGGATGATTGTGAATTTGACCATGGAGGTTATTTTCTCATCAAGGGTGCCGAGAAGGTTGGTTTGTACTTAATTTTTAAGGATTTTTAGGTTGACTTTAATTTCTTGTTTTGATTTTGTTGGCTTTTATTTTGTTGAGTTTTACAATAACTACTTTTAAAATCATATTTAGCTAATTTTCTGACTGAATGGAAATTTTTCTCTTGATCGTTATTGCGTGTTTTCGATGCATTTCTTTAATGTTTAGGGTATGTTTAGTGATATGAATTTGTTTCCTGTGAAAAATCGTCGCAGACTTTTATTGCACAGGAGCAACTGTATTTAAAGAGGCTTTGGGTTATAAACAGTCCAGGTTGGATGATTGCCTACAAGTCACAGATGAAGAGAAATAGGATGGTTATTAAACTGGTAGGCAATTCTAGGAATGAAGGAGGGGAGAATGGAGACATGTTTCTTAGTGTGTATTTTCTATCTGTTGAGGTTCCTGTGTGGGTACTATTTTTCGCACTTGGTGTCGGATCTGATAAAGATGTTGTAGATCTCATTGGTTGTGACAATGATGATGTTAGAATTCAGAATATTCTCCTTGCTTCTGTTTGTGATGCTGATGAGAAATGTGGCACATTTCGGAGGGGTAGGAATGCAGTTCAATATTTAGAGAAGTGTATAAAGGGTGTCCAATTTCCACCTCCTGAGTCTATTGAGGAGTGCCTTGAAATTTATCTCTTTCCCGGAATCAGCGGCTTAAACAGAAAGGCACGTTTCCTTGCATATATGGTGAAGGGTCTCTTGCTGGCTTATACTGGCCGCAGAAAATGCGACAACAGGGATGATTTCCGTAATAAGAGGCTTGAATTGACCAATGAGCTTCTTGAGCGTGAGTTGAAAGTGCATATAGCACATGTTCGGAAGAGAATGTCCAAGGCACTGCAAAGGGATCTCTATGGAGATAGAGATGTACGCCCCATTGAGCATTATGTTGATGCGTCAATAATTACAAATGGTTTGCAAAGGGCATTTTCAACCGGAGCATGGTCACATCCGTACAAGAGGATGGAAAGGATCTCTGGTGTGGTTGCAACTGTTGGGCGCACTAATCCCTTACAAACCATGGCTGAGCTAAGAAGAGCAAGGCAGCAAGTTCAGTACACGGGAAAAGTTGGGGATGCTAGATATCCGTAAGTAACTTCAAGCTATTATTATCATTTCCTTTCTTCATTTATTCTGTTTGTTGCACAAAGTTATGGCTTATTCTTTTCCCTTTTTTTCTTGCTTTAATTTATTATAGCACATGTTTGTGGTTGCAGGCATCCTTCTCACTGGGGCAAGGTTTGTTTTCTCTCTACCCCAGATGGTGAAAATTGTGGACTAGTAAAAAATATGGCTGTCACGGGACTAGTAAGCACTGATGTATCTAATGCATCTGAATCTATACTGCCTACATTGTTGGATTGTGGGATGGAAGAACTTGTCAATGATACTAAAACTCATCTGGGAAACAAGGACAAAGTCTTCCTAAACGGTGATTGGGTTGGAGTGTGCCCTGATTCCAGTTGGTTTGTGGCTGAGCTACGAAGTAAAAGACGAAAAAATGAACTGCCACATCAGGTTCACTTTTAATGTGTTTTGTATGCTCTACTAGTCACATTTTATATATCTTTTGGAACTTTCTTTTAATTTGAGCCATGAATTGATTATGGATCTCGCCTTATGGGCAAAGGCTTTTCCTATCGAAGTTAAACATTTATAATTTCGGCTATAAACCATCAAATCTAGTAAAGGTCAACAGGTTTTACAGCTTAATGCATGACAACCTACCGCACAGATAATGTATCAACAAAAGATATAGTTACTATTTAAGCATTCGGAAACTTATGTCTACATTGGCTAATAATTTTGTAGCTTAGTTTATGTCAACGTGAGAACTGTGATTGTCAATGAGTAACATGTGGTAAATTCTTTACCTGCGTCACATGATTGGTTTAACTGTTTGGACACTCTTTTCTATGTGAATGATGCTATTTTTTGAAGACACCTTCCTCTGTTGGGTTTTCAGTTGTCTATCTCTTTGGGCATCCATAGCTAGTTGTTTCTATCAGGCCTTATGGACTTTTTATTCATGTGATTATACTGTTGCTGCATTTCCTATCATTAAGTTTATTGGGGAACATACTTTTTGTCAAACATCTACTCTCTCACTCTCTTCATAGTGGTATTTGCAATACTTCCAGCACGAGGTAGTTTTGTTGATTCTATTTCTTTTGAACCTGGTGATTACTACTTTCCATTGCAGGTGGAAATCAAGAGAGATCAATCTCAACATGAAGTGCGTATATACTCTGATGCAGGAAGGATTCTACGTCCTCTTTTAGTAGTTGGTAATCTACTAAAAATTAAAAGATTTAAATCAGAACGTTATTCTTTCCTTACTTTACTGGAAGAAGGTGTTGTTGAGCTAATTGGACCCGAAGAAGAGGAAGACTGCTGTACTGCCTGGGGCGTTCAGTATTTATTTGGAAAAGAGGGGAAAAGATCTGTCAAGTACACGCACTGTGAACTTGATATGGCATTCTTATTGGGTTTAAGTTGTTCACTTGTCCCATTTGCCAATCATGACCATGCAAGGAGGGTGCTCTACCAATCTCAGAAGCACTCCTCACAGGCTATTGGCTTTTCTACTTTAAACCCGAATATTAGAGTTGATACTTTGTCTCATCGGTTACACTATCCCCAAAGGCCCCTTTTTCAAACAATGACTTCAGATTGTCTTGGAAAACCAACTTATCCACTGGGTCAAAGTAAAATACATCCAAAGGCGGAATTCTATAATGGGCAGAACGCAATTGTGGCTGTCAATGTACATCTAGGATACAATCAAGAAGATTCCTTGGTGATGAATCGGGCTTCATTGCAGCGTGGTATGTTCAGATCTGAGCACATAAGGAGTTACAAATCTGAAATTGATAATAAGGATTCTTCAGAGAAGAAGCGCAAACCTGAAGGCAATATAAATTTTGGAAAGCTTCAAAGTAAAATTGGTCGAGTTGATAGCCTTGATGATGATGGCTTTCCATATGTTGGGGCAAATTTGCAAAGTGGTGATATTATTATTGGGCGGTGTGCTGAGTCTGGTGCAGACCATAGTGTGAAGTTAAAGCACACTGAAAGAGGTTATGTACAAAAGGTTGTGCTGTCTTCAAACGACGAGGGAAAAAATTTTGCTGCGGTTTCATTGAGACAGGTACGTAACTGGTGACCACCAAAGTACATCATCAAAGATGCTTACGTCCGAAACTATAGGAATGGGCATACTTTAAGTTGTGCATCATCTGAACTATAGGAAAGCCAACTTTAATTTGATCACTGGATAAATATGTTATTTACTAATTCTGCAGGTTCGAAGTCCAGTTCTTGGTGATAAGTTCTCCAGTATGCATGGACAAAAGGGTGTTTTGGGATTTCTGGAGTGTCAGGAAAATTTTCCTTTCACTAGACAAGGCATTGTTCCTGATATTGTCATTAATCCGCATGCCTTTCCCTCGCGACAAACTCCTGGCCAACTCCTAGAGGCTGCTTTAGGAAAGGGGATTGCTTGTGGTGGTAAACTGAGACATGCTACGCCTTTTTCCACTCCTTCTGTTGATGCCATTACTGACCAGCTTCACAGGTATAATTTGATCGTACTATTTAGTTTACTTCAAATGCAGTTTTTACTATACTATATGGTGTATATTATGGACCCATTGTTTAGACGATGAACTTGCATTTCAGCCTCTGCTCCTGTTTACTGTATGACTTTCTCTTATATGCCTATAATGTATTTGATTGTCTACTGTCTGTGCTCTAGTGTTGCTTTAAAATTATCAAGTATTTTACCTAAATTCATTCTTAAAGCTGGCATATATTATGTTCCCATTGTTTTACTGAGCCCACACCCATGTTATGAGGATATGGCAGAGCTGGGTTTTCAAGATGGGGAAACGAGAGGGTATACAATGGAAGGACTGGTGAGATGGTCCGATCACTCATTTTTATGGGACCAACGTTTTACCAACGTCTGCATCATATGTCTGAAGACAAGGTGAAATTCCGCAACACCGGTCCTGTTCACCCTTTGACCCGACAGCCTGTAGCTGACAGAAAACGATTTGGAGGTATCAAGTTTGGTGAAATGGAGCGCGATTGCTTGATAGCTCATGGTGCTTCAGCCAACCTGTATGAACGCCTCTTTACACTCAGTGACTCGTCTCAGATTCACATCTGCACCCAATGCAAAAATGTTTCAAATGTGATCTTGCGGCCAGTCTCTGGTGGCCGGAAAGTACGAGGACCTTATTGCCGCCACTGTGAATCCGCTGATGACATTGTGGTTGCCCATGTTCCATACGGAGCAAAATTGTTATGCCAGGAGCTCTTTAGCATGGGCATAAATCTTAAATTTGAAACCCAACTTTGCTAGACGGAACTATTAACATGTATCTTTCGTTCATTTTCTTGACTTTGTTCAGTGTAGATATCACTTGATGTTTTCTTGAATGCTTTAGTCAGATAGGAGAATATCATCATATCCGAGCTTTAATTTCTTTTAGTATGTACATATATCACTTTGATTTGTGCATGTTTTCTTTCTTGAAAACTAACTAATTGGGAGTATTGCTTGATATCCTGAGCCTAACCCGAACGTTGATTCGTCATCTCTTCTATAAGTCTCTCCTAGTACACGAAGAGAACTTTAAATCCTAAATTCAGGTCTCACCTGAAGTGATATGCTCGTAGTGTTAGATGAATGATTTTTTAATCTGTAGATAAGCCTCTTGAGTAAATGTGTAATAAAATCTAAGATTAAAATATACAATCTTGTTCAACAATATATAAGAATGCATGTTTCTCTTGTATATTAAAATACAAAACCAAAAAACCTTGAACTAAACCATAAATTCAGATTTCACTTGAAGTGATACGCTTGTATAGTGTTCAGATGAATGATTTTTTATTATGTAATTAAACCTCTTAAGTAAACGTGTAATAAAATTTAAGATTAAAATATGTGATCTAGTTCAATAATAGATACGGATGCATGTTTCTTTATACGTTAAAATACAAAAATAAAAACTTTAAATAAGTTTTGGATTCCTCCTGTATTGGTGTTCTAGCCAAGAAGTATGGAGAGTACTGGGTGAGAGTTCTCCCCTTTTCTTTTGTCTTTCATGTGTCTTTATTTTTATAATTCTTTATCCCTTTAGTTTCTACCATGTCAATCTTTAAAACGTCAAATCGAAAATTACCTCAATAACTAACAATACAAGATCGATCATTAAACTTAATGATCAATCAACATTGGACCTATTGACTTAATCGACATATATATAACCTACAACTACAAAGTTTCCTATCTTTCAGTCTAAAAGACTGAAGGTTATAAAATATAAAAAAACTACTTATTCATCAATTGGTATTCTACTTAATGATGTGATTGACATTTGAACTATCACTATAATACGTGTCTTTTCATTTAAGTGCCTAATAATGTTTTTTTTTAATATTAATAAATTGAAACTTTTTCCATGAAGTTTGACACAACAAAATGGTTTCGTTTCAGTTAACGAGAATGTTCTTTTTTGCATTTAATTGAATGTGGTTATTTTGATGAAATAATAAATAAGAAAATAATGAATTTGATGATTCTCATTAATCATAAATTATTATTTTATTTTTTTGAAAGGAGAATAACAAATTATAACTAAAACAAAATGTAAATATATATTTGACCTAAACGAGGGTTTTGAAGGGGAGGAAGGTAGGAAATCAATCTTTAGTGGTGAAAAAAATGTTAGCTCTAAGAAAATAATTAAATAAAGATTTTGAATTCAAACTTGGTATGAATTTTGTATCTTCGGATGAATTCAAAGAAGAAATAACACAACATGAACTTTTAAACGGAAAAGACATTAAACTTAAGCCTAATAACGAAATAAGGCTTAAGGTGAAGTGTAAGCAATAAAAGTTTTTTATTTTATTTTATTTTTATGTACTATAGTTGAGTTGGTAGAGGTATATTAAAATATACAAGTCGAAATGTGTGGAAATATTTTAAAATAAGAATGCAAAACCTAAGTAGGTGACCCAGGTTGGTATTGAAAAATAAATAAAAACGGATAATAATTAGAATATAAAACAATATTAATAATAAATAAACATATTTAAATTTTCACTCATTTGATTAATTTAAACAACTCGACTTCTTACTATACTTTTCTCACTAGTGAAAAAACGTTGTTTAACGTCGGTTATTTTGGATTTTTAACGTCCCATTCACAGCCGATGTCATAGCCGGTGACATCAATAGGACGTCGGACATCCACATAACATACGTCTATACTGACGTCGGTTAGTGTCAGGACCGATGTCAGTAAACGTTGGTATAGGCCTCTAACCCTGATGTCTAAAGGCACTATATAGACATCGGACTACGGATTAACCGACGTCTAATAGCACATAAAGACTTCGAACATGTCACTAACCGACGTCTTATGTCACTATAGACGTCGGTGTGTGCATTAACCGACATCTAATACAGTCGTTGTGTTTTAGTGCAGTTTTGTTCCTGTCTTTGGATAGCCTAGTAGCACACTCTTTCTTTGCTAGTTTCCCCCGAAAAAAAGCTTGCGTCTTTTGAATTTCTCATGACATTTCAACCCAAAACCGAACTTGGGTCTTTGCTTAGTTCCATTTTCAACCGCAAGAGGGAAAAATTACGGTGAAACGATAACTAGGCAACGACGACCCATGGTCGTTTTTGGGTCGAAACGCCATGAGAAATCCAAAAGACGTCGCTTTTTCTGGGAGGCAGCTAGCAAAGGAAGAATGTGGTACTGTGTTAGCCCAAGAGAGGAACAAAACTGCACTAAAACACAAAACAAGAAAACAAATTTTATCAGTTGAACTAAAATCAGAAGATAATAGATGAAAAACTGAACAAAGTTTAAACGGTAACCATAAAAAAACACGCACCTGGGATGCAATGCCGCAAGAGAGAAAAAGGAGAGGAGGAAGACGATGATGTTATCAGAAATAATAATGCAATGCCGCAAGAGAGAAAAAGGAGAGGAGCCGCAAGAGAGAAAAAGGAGAGGAGGAAGACGTGATGATATCAGAAACTGCGATGCCGCGAAGGGTCTGCGGTTTATTTAAAATGAAATGGGGCGTCGGTTCCCCTAGGACCCGACTTATCTAACTAATTTGACGTCCAAGATAACATTTAAAGTGACTTTTTGAATGCCATTAGACGTCGGTATAGACGTCTAGGGCGCTGAACCGATTGACGTTTCATTTCCTGTCAGGGAAGTAGACGACGATTGTGAAGGGGCGCCGACGTCTAGAATACTATAGACGTCCGTGCTCTGCTACCGAACGTCGACATGCCTCGGATTTTGGTGAACATAATTAATTACAGGCCTATAGACGTCGCGGTCCCCGAAAAATGACGTCTATTTTGCAGAAATGTTTTTCTTCCCACCTTCCGGACAGGCTATAAACGTTGGTGATTGACCACTCGATGTCTAAACGCCTGGAATCAGGTGACGAGCATTAATTGCACTCTAGTACACGTCGGGTCCCATCAAAAGCGACATCAATGGCGTAGGAAAAGTTTGTCTTCTCGCCTACCTCATTACATTGAATGTCGGTTTAGGACAGAGCGAATGTGTATTATATTATAGACGCCGTGTCCCCTTGAAACTGACATTTAGGTACCAACTTATTTACGCTAGTGCCACCGTGCACTCATATATGTCGGGCTACTCACTAACCGACGTCATTGGAGTGACGTTAAACAGCGTTTTTACACTAGTGTCTTTAATTTTTCATTCTCATGTCTTCTACCTCTTTACCAATACAAAATATAAAGATAGGATTAACGTTTTATATAAAAAAAAAATAGAAATGTATTTTTTAATTAATAATTTTTTTTAAAGGAAAAGAACTTTCAAATTCATTTTTAAGAATGTTTAATTGTTACAGATAAATATGTAGTAAAATAAAACAAAGAGATTAAAATTGAATTTCTTGAGATTGTGTAATTTATTAATAATAATTTATTACTTATTGTTATTACAATAAAAACACAAAAAAGAAATATAAAAATACATTCGAATAAATGCCAACAACACATTAGTGTTCACCTCATATTTTCATCTTTCTGGGACTGATCCATCACATTGTCTTTGATTAAATTGAACTTTTGTGACCTTTCTCCAGCTCTTCTAATGGAACAGCATAGGGTGAGTTCCAATCAGCATTGAAAATTTCACTAAGTTTAGAGATGATGGCAGTGTTGTATGTCCCAAAGCTGACACCTGCTGTTGTGTAGAAGTAGTCCCATACAAGATTGCTAGTCCCAATGTGTGCCCTTACATCACTGACTGCATATTTTCCATGATTCACTCTTGTAAAATCAGGGTATTTGTTTCCTGTTTTAGTTCCTCCATGAATAGCAGGTCCTGTCATGTTGAAATCAGGAACCACATAATATTTTATCTCAACTTTCCCAGAGCATTTGTTGTACTTTGAGGAAGAGCATAGGTTGTTGGTGTAGAGAAGAGACTTGAGGTACACATCTGTGTTACTGATGGAGTGTGCCCAATATGCCACCAGTAGCTGTACTGTTGCATTCTTCGAAAACACCACCTGCTTGGAGGAAATTTGTTAGAAAGTTTGAGAATTTTTTTATAGAAATGAAGTTGAAAAGTCTAAACTTGAGATGTGTAGGGTTGCAGTGGCAACCAGTGAGAGAATAGAGTCATGTTCTGGCACATGTCACTCAAAATGGTACTAAACAACATTGTAAGAATTTCAGGAATGGTGATGCTTTGCATTCTGTTACATTTATAAGGTAAAATTTTCAGACACGCAAAAACAGCAAAAAGAGTGAAGAAAAAACAGGAAGCCATGACACTTGAAGTTACCTCTGATATTGCAGAGGATAAGGATGACCAGTAAATTGTTTGGTCCATAAATTGTGACTGACCTAACCAGTCCATTGTACTGATTCTAACTGCCTGCTTATCTCCAACAGACTTGATTGTATCAATCCATGCCTGCTCATCAGCTTGATATTTGCCAAATAATAGCTGCAGCAATGATCCAATGAAGATTTGCAACTTAATATGTTCAAGATAATGGTGCAATATTACATCAGGAAATTTTTCTTTGAAAACAAAAATAATATTGGCAAAAAATTTCAGGCTTTCAGCTAATGCCTCAGGGCCTGAATGAATTTCCAAGTAGTTCGTACAGTGTAAAGTATTTCACATGCATGCTGACAGCAAGCTAGCCCAGCAATATAAACCACACATTACTATGTCAGGTGGGTGGCTGCATAAGCTTCAGCAATAAATTTTTGGGGCATAAGCACTGTAAATTACATCAGAAACCAACATGGCAAGGTGATATGTTTTTCACTTCTCTTGGAAAAGCAACTCTCACCTCGTTAGGAATCTGCAGAATATATGTTAACCAAACCAACTTTAAGAGTGGAAGTGGAACAAAATTCCTATGACCAATCCACTGGACATCCTTATGACTAGTCTATTACACATTCATTACATGGGGTATCATGGAAAAATAAGGGAGCAGTTTCTGCAGCAATTCAAACTTAAATGACAGATTTGAACTAAAAACATAAGTGATGGCTTAGAGATTTCTCTGCTAATTGGAGATGATCCAAGGTAAATTATCTGTAGATTTAAACCCAAATTTGGCCATTCCTACTCAAGTATGGAAGTGCCTTAAACACTAACCCCCAATTCAATGAGACGCATTGACAAATTTTATTCAATGAATGAGACTAGAAGATCCATCTCTTCTGTATCTAAATCAATTTGGCACATGTAACTCAAACAATCCATTTCTTCTATCTAAGTTCCGCCTGGAAAACAAATAACTACAAGTAAACATTACCTCTGGGGGTGCAAAGGATAGATAGCTGACTTGGGGGAACTTTGTTGAATAGTTAGTCCGAGGGGTTTGAAATGAAACCACAAACATGTAAGGGTCAGACAGAATAGGATATCCTGCAACATGAGGAGTCTTCAGATATTGAGGAAGAGGTGACCTGTGAAAAATAATTAGATACTGTTATGAACTAAAAAGATGAAAGGATTTTGTTTCCTCATGGTTAGTTTACTGTCTCATCCATTCTAAGTTGCTTGCGGATGTAAACTTATTAACTTCAATCTGCTTGCTTTCTGAAGTTTTCTACACCATTCACCAAGTTGTACCTCCTGCCTCTCTTGTTCATGTTAATGTATAAGACTACTACATTTTATTTGAAGTTAAAATCCTAACCAGCCTTTTGTCTTCGCATAAAAACACACAGTTAACATTGTTCTAACACTTATTCAGAGTTGCTTGAACAATTCTTTCTTCTAAGAACAGAGAAATTCCAGTGAAGGAAGGAAATTTTGTTGTATATAAACCTTAACTTTCTAAGGATATTCAAATATAAACAATAATAAAAATGACATCAAAGTAGAAAATAAAATAGCGAAGCAAACTTATTTTAATCATCAGACCCAGACTTACTTGCACCTCTCTTTATGATCAATGAAATGTGACCAGCAAGGAAACTTCCTCTCCACTTGCCACTCTTGATCAAACACTGTTTTCGTGTAAGCTGAAGAATTGAGATTTGCCAGTGTCCACAAATTGTCAAAGTACAGCTCAACCTTTTCAGCTATTTCAGGACAATCAGTAAAGTAAATTCCGAGTTCCTTGACCTAGAGTCAGAAAGTAACAAATAATGAGACAAAGTATCATGGATTGAACAGATAACAGAAGTCTACATGGAAGAAGAGAAGAGTTATTTTAGAAAAAATATCTACTGAGAAGATAACAACTAAGAGAAAGGTAACATTAATGATCAATGGAGAAAGTAACAATCAACATAATGCATTTTTAGTATAGGGTTGATGCTTCATAATCTACATTATGGAGGCCAATTGACATTAAGAAAAGTAAATAATCAAACACAACACAGTAGCTGAATTACCTGTGTGAGAGATTTCCAGTCATTGTTTGCAGATCCAATATACACATCCCTACTATCAGATATCCAAACTTTGGCATGAACAATCCCGGAGCCCCACCAATCCTCCAGTAGCAATGTCACATTTTCGACATTTGGCCTTCCGAAAGCAAGTTTGGATGGTTCTGAGGTAAAAGTTGGATATACTCCAGAGTGGGACAGTAACCTACCTCAATACAATTTCCATTTGAGGCATAAAACAAAAGGTTAAGATCAACTTGCCTATATATTATAAACAAAAACATCCATCCATGTTGAAAAACCCTATTTCAAAGTTAGTTGATATTCCGTATTGAACACAAGTCAAAAACCCTTAAACATGAGCATGGTAAGCCAAATTGAAACTCACCTGATGCTAACATTCCGGTCAGCAGCAGCATCTAATTCTTGATAAAGAGAAACACCTTCACTGGCACCAAATTCATGCATCTGATGTTGAGTGTAACCATAGTCCCCAGATCGAGGATCGTTGGGGGAAGGTAGAAGCTGCCAGTATTGGGCAATTATGTGAAGCCTCGTGGTGGAGTTTGCAGCCAGCCACCGAAGCACATCCCCTACAATTCGATTATGAGTCACAGAGATGAATAAAAATTGCCTTCAAATGGAGGTTAATTGAAATCTGGGATTAATGTAATCTCGGACAACATAACAATTTCGAAGGACAACACATATTTCTACTGCAAATAATATTAATAGTAATAACTATTACTGTTTCATACCAGTAGAGAGGGTGCCAGGAATATGGTGTAGGTGGGGCATATTGGTGGGAATGGATTGCACTAACCATGCTTTACAGCGAGAAGAGGAAGATGCTGATGCACAAACACTGTTCAACAAAATCAATACATAACACAAAAAGACACAGTGGACACAAATCCTGGGAGTGTGTCTCATGGTTTTCGATACCATAAGCAATAGTTGCAATATAATTTGCTTACTGCAATGCAGCTACTACCCCAGTTGACTTTAGTATACAGTCAACGGAAACAATGACTAGCTAGATCTTCTTGGAATATTTCTTTTGTGAGTACTGTGCATGTTCAGGGTTTCTCATTATTGCAATAAATAATTCGTAACAATCGTAGGATTAAAAAAGTATATTACTTTTATGATCTATGCAGGCCTTCGCCGTAACTATAACGTTTACCAATAATTTTATGATGATTATTTTACAAGTTACACCTTAGACATTATCTTATTAGTTGATATTAATATATTTTTTTTTAAGTAAAGGTGTATCAATATTAAAATCAATTCCTTGTGCTGGTGAAAGGATTGCTCTTAAAAGGTGGTGTTTGATTCTAGTACAGGACCCTGGATCTTGATCCTGGTTGATTCACATCCATCGTTTCCTTTTTACGCTTTTGAAAAAAATTAGCAGAAGAAGCCATGAATCGTTGCCGAAAAATCAAATAAGTTGTATACAGAACAGAGCATACACCCAGTGGCATTCTGTACCATGGAAGGTCTTACTTTTACACTTGAATGAAACATAAAACTACATTACATTTTAATCCAATGCTAATGAACCTTTTTCCTCATTCTGGCATGCATTGCAAATATGAAAGTAACATCCTACTACCACTTTACACATAGACGGTAATTTGAATCACCGTCACCTTTCCCAAATAATCTACTAACTTCCTAAGAGATGGAATGCCTCTGGTGTCTCAAAGAGAGGCTACATGATTTGGTGTCACCATGGCCTAAAGAAGTTGGGCTACTAGAACTCCCTGAAGTGTCTGAGCTCCTATGCTCTCCTAGTACTTTTCTCACACTCCATAACTTGTCAAAAATTCTCCTTGATCTTGACGGCAGCAACTGAAGGCCACTTTTGCTGTTTTTGCCATTCTTCTTACCTAATTTCCCATTTTTATGCAACTCTTCATCCTTGATCCTCAAATGGCTCATCTGGTTGTTGAGGGGTTGGCAGCTATCTTCCATCGTTTTCTTACACCGCTCATCTCGATTCATTGGAGAGCTTGAAGGGTCATACGTGCTATTGTGGCCGAGTGACTGAAAGCTGATAGAAGACCTTACCTGATCAAAGAAGAGAACTTGGACTACAACTCGAAGGGGAAGGTATTCATTCTGTGCAGCATGCATGGAAGCATCTGCAGTCAATTTTCTGACATCCATCAGTCCACATAGTTTCTTCCTTTCGGCTTTAGTCAATTCTGGGTGCTCCTGAAGACAGAAGAAGAACATAGTTAATACTGAAATGAATGGCATCAGTTGGGTATATATATATAGCCTGTTTTCTTATCATATCAGTAAATGGCTCAGAATGAATTTGACCAGGAACCTCCCATTTTGAGATAAGGTATTTCCTCATTATATAGAAAAAATGCACAAACTATTAAGCAGAGTAAAAAAAAACTGCTAAAAGATATCAACAATACAAAAGTTGAGTGTTGATTATGTTCATAAAGTATGCTTTATATTTGTTTCTGAACACTAATTATGAGACAGGTAATAATCAAAAGTTAACAACTATGCAGGAATGACCAACAAAACCGTGGAGGATAAGCAGAATGTTACCTTCAAGTAGATGTCTATAGCTCTGTATAAACCATCATGATCTGGCCTAGCGAAACCTGGAATGGATTGTGACAAATCAACAAAACTAGAGAGGCCAAGATTAGGATCATGTGCAATTTCTCCAAGATAACCATCCACCAACTTGCCAACATTCAATAAAGACCTTCGTGCTAAAATATGTTCATCTTCTCCATGTTTCTCCTCAACAACCTCCATGCCACAGCTTCCTTTTTTATCATTCATGTATTGATTCAAAAGACCTTGTACCAAATGAACATCATATTTAGTAGTCTGGGGAGACCTTGCTGGAATCAGTAAATCTTTGACACAAGCTTCATGCAATTTAAGGCTGATGCTCTTCATCAATTCTTTTGTTGATGACTCATTTGCAGAGACTAGTATGGCCACTCTCAATAGCTTCAGTAAGAAACTACACGAACAACCAATGCCATTATCATATGGCAACAGACAGACAATTGTTTCTACAACAGATTTAGTCCTTGAGGCATTGGCACCAGAAACTAATGTATCCACAGAATCAGGTATCCATCTTAAGGCATAGGTTTTTAGTGCCTCCCCAATAACAAGACCATCCATTCTTCCCTTTGATTTCACAGCAACCATTACTCGTTTGTAAAGATCAATGTCCAGCTCACATATGTCTTCAACCCACCAATCCTTAGGAACAGACTCAATTTTCTCTAGAAATGTCATCTTGTCCTCAACAATTTTATCAGGTTCAGCTAATTTCCTATTGTAAGTGTAAGACCAAGTGATGTATGCTGGATCCACACTAGTTTTAGAAGCTATGGAGTCTATGCATCTCCCAATGATCTTCAGATCCTCAGACCATGGCAGAAGAGATTTAGAAGTTTGGAGAACAATTATAGAATCCTTCCAGCAGCGGAAGATACTTGAGTTAAGAAACACCTCAATTTTTAAAACCAAGTTTCCTCTATCAATATCTTCAGTCATCTCAAGATACTCAGCTGCACAACGAGCAGCTACAACATTGTAAGCATTAAGAGTAACAGTCATTCCATAACAGAATTTGGCACATATTTCAAAGGCCTTTGGTCCTCCAGGAAAATCATCCAAGTAAATATCATCAGAGCTCTCTTCATTAGCTTTTGATACCAATTTTTGCAGTTGGTTGCTTTTCGACAGTAGAGGGAACTGCAACTCTTAAAAGCTCAAAATTAGTAAACAACAAAGGGAGGGAGCAAAAAGCTAGTTGTGTCACCTACAAACCACAAATTTGTGGTGGTTGGGAGTGGTAATGCACACTAAATGCACATACTAGAACACAGCACCCATCACTACAACATTTTGATAGTATAAGCTAGTAACATTTGAAGAATTAATATTCCCAAATTATTACCAGCTACATTATGTTGTAACTCTGGTCACACAAATCATATCATTAGATTAAGTGAATAAAATGCAGCACAAAAGTTTAAATGACAAAAAATTATACCTTGTGAAGGTGAAACGTAACATCACCGACAGTAACAGTAACATCTGTAGCCAATTCAGATGATACATACCTACATGAGAATTAAAGTTGGTATGTAAGCTTGTAAAGGACAGACTTTGAAAGGAAAACTAAATAGAGGCACACAGAGCATCCCTGGTGTTCAAAATGTATAAGACTTAGTGTGTGCATAGTTAACCACATGCCATGTTTGAAACCTGTGTCAACTTATGATGGAAAAAGTGATTAAAGTTATGCCAGGAAGTGAGATCCTTCAGCCAAAATACTTTAATCAAAATGTGTGCTATTCATTCCAATCTTACACATTTTTCTGGTATTAGCATCAATCAAATAGCTGCCGAGGCCAAAACCTGATTGTATGTCTGAAGCAAAAGAGAATCCTGTTCTACATATTACATTTGTTGATTAGCCTATTTTGAAGAAGAAATAGTGTTTCTTTCCAACTTCCTAAGAAAACTCTTGAAAAAAAAAATCAATCATTTCCTTGGAAACAATCTCTGGGAAGAAAAGCAACTGCCTGTCACGCCCTCATTAACTTGCAGAGAAGAAAAATGAATGCAAGACAATTTAGTCCCAGTTAATAGGCTTTTGGATAAACTTTCAAATTAATATTGATTAACCAAAGATGTCTCCTATCTGCACACATACATATACCACACGCATGCATAAAAGATGACATTTCATTGTCAAGCATGCTTTAGAACAGACAGAAAAGGACCAAACCTGGTTAAGCTACCTCTTTAAAACATTCCACCCTCAAGTGAAACCTTTTAACCTTATTATTATCGGGGAACGAGTCCTTATGGATGAATCCCACCCTAGCAAATTTTCTCAGGGTCCACTGGGACCTCGTTTGGATTTTTTGCATCTACCTTTTAATTTTTTTCACACAATAATGTCCACATGCACTTACAGAAGGTAACAAAACAATAATGAGTGCCCCACCCCAGGAACATGTCATACAAAAACTAGCGAGGCAAAAGAAAACAGATACGGCGAGTTTATTAATATTGTTTTCTTAAAAAAGCTTGTGTCCAGCCATAATTGAAGATGATGGCTACTCCACATCACTTTTACCATAGTTGGACCACAAGCTCGTGAAAAACAGCACAGTTCAAAGGATGGACCACGATCTCTTTCTCCCACCCTTTTTGGTTACCAAAAACAAAATTAGAATGTTAACACACTAGAAACAAAATTAGAATGTTAACATTATTCCTAACAAAAGAAAAAAAAGAGTCTAAACAGTCACAAAGTTATGCACTCTTATCCAATCACAGATCATCGTGTATGATAAATTGTTGACTTTTACAAGAACTACCTTAAAAATTTGCATCAACCATGATTTCTGATTGGTTGACAGTGAAATTTTTCTCTGCATCAACATAGAAATTGAACAATTCTGACAATGGGATGTGTGGACAAATCTTGTTTTCAATTTGAAGTCAACAAATTTCTCAGTAGCGGCTGACTGAGCTTAAACAGTTAAATGCATGTGTGATGAAATGAAATGAAGGTGTTATTGAGGTTGAATGGCGAAGAGGGGTGCAAAAGGCATGCAGGATCTAATCAAGAAGGAAAAAGAGAAGGTGTGAGTCTGCAAGATGAATACTGGCACTGACCTTATAGAGGTTCCATCAGCTTGAAGAGCATCAGGCTTGGAACCCAACTTCATAAACTTCATTTCTCTTTTTGCTCTCTCCCAAAACAAAACGAAAGCAAATGTGATTCAGAGAAACACAGTGCAGAATGGAGTTGGAATCTCAAGTCAAGTTTGCATTGCAGGTAAGGTAAAAAAGAAAGAAAGAAAAGAGGTAGACAGGGTGGCACTGCCTCATCCTCAGGTCTGGTTGGACCCTTTTGTCCCTACTCTTTACTCTTTTTATCCACTTTATCCCTGCACATTCCATCCTTGTCCTGTAGTGTTTTTACCTTGGAGGACGATGATGATGCTATGTCTGTCGTCACACGTGCTGTTTTCCATTCCCTGATGACGTAATAACACAATTCTTTCTTCCTCCTTCTCAAGTTGAACAACCAAACCAAATACCACCATGCTTCTCAAACACTTCACGATAAAGCAAAAACAGTATAATTCTTTAGATTCATGAAAAGTTCATAACTTTTAACTATCATATTTCAAACAGTAACATAACAGGTGAAGATTTTAAGGTTAATTCCTTATCTAAGTATTATTAGTATGTTTTAAAACTTGAACTTTAGAACACTCTAAATGTTTCTCTTGTTATTATTACTATAACTCACTTCTTTTTTTTCTCTTTCTTCTTGGATTTGTCTAAGACTCCAATGTCTTCTCGTTTCAAAAGTACAACTCGGGACATGCCACTGTGCAAACATTGAATGTTTGCTGATATTTGTTTTCTAGGATAATGATCATGGTCACTTATATTCTACTTTTCAACCATTTAAAATAACTTTATTTTAAATATATTTTATTTAAAATAGAATTAATGAAGCATTTATTTAAAAAAAAAAGATGTAACTAATTTACACTTTAATTTTTATGGTAAATTCATACAAAATAACATGTGAAACTAATTCTTGATATTTATAATTTTAAATTTTAAAAAGTATATTTAATTAACTTTTCTTATATGTAAATTCTTTCTCTTTGTTTATTGACATTCTAAACATTGAATAGGCATGAAGGAAGACAATAGTGCGTCTACACGTGTCAAATAGTAATGGGATATAATTTATAACATGATTAAAATTTGAAAGCAAAAATGTATAAAATACTTCATCTTTTCATCTCTACATGAATAGATTTCCAACATATCTTCTTTATACTGAAATAGGTTAGATTATATATTAACGATGATAAATGATACAACAAACATAATAAAAGTAAATTTTGTTATAATAGAGTTCAAATGTTCGACACTATATTAAAAAATAAATTTTAAATAACTTAATTTTATAAAATTAATTTGGATAATAATATTTATATTTATATATATTAAATAGTAATGAAATATATTCAATAATAATAATAATTTTGAGTTATCGATTTGGCAAGTTAAATACAAAAGTAACGTAATGTTAAAGGTTAAATAATTCAAATACTATATAAGTAAAAAAAAATGGTACAGTGAATTCGAATTAAAAAATAATAATACAATTGTGTGAGTCTGGTACGAGTTTCTGACTTTACAAACGTGATCTCGAACACCCACTGATTCATATAAAAGTTTTGTGTCTATATTTTTAGTGAAATGAAAAAACATTATAAATATAAAAGCAGGTATAAGTGAAAAAACATTACAATTTACAAATATTATTTTAAATTTATAAAGCAATTATGTTTTAAAAATAACGCTAATATACTGTATCAATTATAAATTTCAAACGGAAAGAGAGAGTATTGTAAGAAAGATTTATCCACCTTTAAAAATTATTAATATTTTTTAAGGATTAAAACTTAATTATAATTTTTACAAAGAATATAATAAAACGAAGTTATTTTAAAAATAGGAAATCAAAATTATATAGTATTTAAAATTTCACAAAAATCAATTTTTCACGTAAAACTTCATTTTCGAAAGTGACAATCTACCCTCAGCACTTAAGCATTTTAAAAACTTCACGATAAGTATATTATAATACTATTTTAGCGATGTGTTTTAAGAAACTAATTTCATTTAATGATATTGAATTATTGAGTTTATTTTGAATAATTTAATATAGGAAAACAGTAATTATCATAATTTATTTAATAAAAAATACTAGTTAACCAAATAAAAACTTAAAATTATTTTTATGATCAAATATTTTTTTAGTATATATACGAACATGTCTTAAAAAATAGAACAAAATAACAAAAAAAATGGTCAACTATTTCTAACCTTTTTGAGGGGAAAGGCTGATATCCTTCCGTACACCCTACATATTCACAACATTATAGTAAAATAGTAAATAAAGGCATAACACATTTATGTGGTTGTTACTAACATCCACTTTATATTTAAATAAATAAAAATAAAATCAATGTAATTGCAAACAAATATAACACATGCCACCCTAAATCATGGAAGGGGATGCATATAATTTCTTAAAGTAATATTTTCTTATATTTTATATGTTTTGATATTTTTATTTGTGTACATAAAATCGAGTGTTCAATGATGGGATGCATGCTATGTTTTTGTTCCTTTTGCCAAGTTGTCGGTTTTCTTGTGCTGATTTATTTCTTCATTTTTTATTTTCAATATTTTTTTTGTTAAGATTTTCATAAAAAGATAAATAAAATAAAGAAAAGACAAAATTAAATATACAATTTCAATTTCCAGACTGTAAAACCATGCCAACACACACCTAAGTGTCACCGGTTCAACTTTGTCTTAAATTATTAATTACGTCACTTACTATGTTAAAAACGATAATTGGTAATAATTAAAAATATTAAAGAGTGAATTAAAAAGATCTAATTATGATTTTTTTTAGGTTGAAAAGTAATTCAAAAAAATTTCAATAACAAGTTTAATCTAAAAATATTTATTCCAGGGGAAATTGTTACATCATGAAGAAATCGAATTTCTGAGAAGCTGACGGTGTAAGTTTTAATATTGTTTTAAAGAGTAATGAATGTTCTTGCAAATTCTGAGATCTGATTCTGTAGTCTAGCGTATTAATGAAGAAGTTAGGTTAATTAATTCTTTCATAATTCCCATTATGCCCTCCTGTCCAAAGAGAAAATGGAAAAATATCAAAACGCGTTGGGTCAGATTCAACTATAGCAACATCATATATAAGTAAATGCAGTAACTGTACCTAATTGTAACCGGAGAAAAACAGATTAGGCACCGAGTCCTCTCTCTGTGGTGGTCGTGACTACGCTTCTTCTTCAAGTCGAAGCGCGTGAAAAAGGATTCCAGATCTGGATCTCGAACGCCATGGCGTTTTGGAGATCTCTCGCCTTCTCTGCGGTTCTTCTGCTTCTGATCCATGCCTCTCACTGCTTCTACCTCCCCGGCGTCGCACCACAGGACTTCCAGAAGGTAACCTTTGATATCCCCCTAACACATCTATCCATTATTTTCTCGCTTTTCGATCCGTGTTTGAATCTTGAAAAGCGAGATCTGAGATTTATTGGATTTATATTGTGATCGATATTAGGTTTTTTTCATGAAATTGTTACTCTTTTTGTTGAAACTCGAAACAGGAGCTGGAAGTGTGTAGTAAGTAATATGGAATGTGAGAAGTTTTAGTTCGCTTCGATGAAGGATTTTCACTTCTTAACTTTGAACCTTTATTTTTAGTGTTTGTGTATCTATTGCTAGATCAAAGGTGTGATTTTTATTACTTGCGGTATATACGTTGCAATTTGGTTATAATTGCAACGTTTGTTTTCGTTGATACATCAAGCTTACTATGTCTGTTTTAGTTTTCTACAGCTAATTAGAGATTGATGTTGGTTTAAAGGATTTTGGACGATAGGATTTCTTTGTGGATGTGAATTGATGCAGTACCTACCTTTTGCTTCTGTGCACCTCTTTGTATTGAGAAATTTATTTTCCAATATTTGGCAGTGATACTACTTGATGTTAACTGTTTGACTTTACAGAAAAAGAATACCAATGTATGAAATATGCCTTTACCTCTAGGCCTACCCTCCTTCCAGTTTTATTTGAGGATTTCAGTTGTTTTTAATTACAAAAGAATATGTCATGAGATTGTTTTGCATAGTTGAAGTTCTTTCTTATTATCACTTTGTTATCTTGTTACCAACTATAATAGTACTTATAAAGGATGGAAAAGTTTATTTGACTGCTGTCGTGTATCCCCCTTTTAAAGAATTGCCTGTAATGAGCTTTCTGTCTTGCTTTTGAGGTGTATTTAGAATTCATTATGGATTTTCCTCTCAAGACCTTAAATGATTTGTTACATCTTTATTTGCTGCAGGGAGATCAATTGCAAGTGAAAGTAAATAAATTAACGTCAACAAAGACCCAGCTTCCATATTCATATTATTCACTTCCTTATTGCCCCCCAGAAAAAATACAGGACAGTGCAGAAAATCTTGGAGAAGTGCTTCGTGGTGACCGCATTGAAAATTCTCTTTATGCGGTGAGTTTTACTAGTTTAATCTTGACTGTTTAATTTTTGTGACAGTGACAATAAATGAATTCTTGGTGATATGTTTCAATTTAGGAACAATTAAGTAATTAAATACTGAATTTTCTGACCCATGTTCAGTTCAATTATCTGTTATGAGTAACCATTTATTGACTATGTGAGTGGTTAACTGGTTATTCATTTCCAAGCTGATTGTTTTTCTTTTTTAAACATTAACGAGTTCTCTTAATTTTGTTATGGTTATGAACTGTTGTCTGATCCATTGATATTTTGCAGTTTAAAATGCGTGAGCCACAAATGTGCAATATTGTGTGTAATGTTAAACTTGATGCCAAAACTGCCAAGGAGTTCAAAGAGAAGATCAGTGACGAGTATAGGGTGAACATGTATGACATGCCGATAATGGTTTTATTATTTTCAGTTCTACTACAATTGTGATAGGTTTGTTTCTTATGGTAGCTCTGCCTTTCATGCACAGGATTCTTGATAACCTTCCCCTAGTTGTTCCCTTGAAACGAAATGATCAGGATTCTACTGTTTATCAGCTTGGTTTCCATGTTGGACTCAAAGGGCAGTACAGTGGGGTATGTTCACTATTTAAATAGCATTTTGACTATTGTTTAGAATGCCAATTAGCATTTTTTATAATTTTGTCTAAATGTGCAGAGCAAGGAGGAGAAGTATTTTATTCACAACCATTTGGCATTTACTGTCAAGTACCATAAAGACGTCCTAACTGAATCTGCTAGAATAGTGGGCTTTGAGGTTAAGCCATTCAGGTCATTCTTTTTGTGCTGTTTCCTTTTGAGTGGTTCATCCTGTTGTGGTATTTAGTAGTGACTTTTCTTAACTGGGTGTTGATCTGCAGTGCTAAACATGAATACGAAGGTAAATGGGAAGGAAAAACAACTCGTTTAACAACCTGTGACCCTCATGCTAAAAGCACAGTTGTCAACTCCAACTCTCCCCAAGAGGTTGAAGAGGGCAAAGAAATCATCTTCACCTATGATGTTGAATTCCAGGTGAGTTGTCGGAGATGATAAATTTTTAAATGTTTACTTCATGGTATAATGTGGTATTTGGCATGAGCCAAGAAGTTAGGGCATATGGTTTGAGCGGAGAAGCTGGTTTGTGGCTAGGGAGATCAAATGAAAAGTTTAAAATCCCCTTTCACCAATTGGCATGTTTATTATTTTTCATATCGTGATAAATCTTTGTCCTTCTAGTTGAATTCTTCTTTAAAATCCTCCCTTTGTTATATATATGATGAAATGTGATTGTGGGCTGTATTTCTTATTATCTGCTATTAACTTTGGCTGGCATCTACAGGAGAGTGATGTAAAGTGGGCATCAAGATGGGATGCCTATTTGCTAATGAATGATGATCAAATCCACTGGTTCTCAATTGTTAACTCATTAATGATTGTTCTCTTCCTTTCGGGCATGGTGGCAATGATAATGCTGCGTACACTATACCGTGACATTGCAAAATATAACGAGCTTGAGACCCAAGAAGAAGCCCAGGAGGAGACTGGTTGGAAGCTTGTCCATGGTGATGTGTTTAGGCCCCCTACTAACTCAGATTTGCTGTGTGTTTATGTTGGAACTGGTGTTCAGTTTTTTGGCATGATGCTGGTAACTATGTTGTTTGCTGTCCTTGGATTTCTTTCACCTTCAAACCGAGGTGGGCTGATGACAGCCATGCTCTTGCTTTGGGTTTTCATGGGAATATTTGCCGGTTACTCATCAACTCGTTTGTACAAAATGTTCAAAGGATCGGAGTGGAAAAAAGTTGCCCTGAGAACTGCAACCATGTTCCCTGCCATTGTCTCTGCCATTTTCTTTGTTTTAAATGCTCTCATATGGGGCCAAAAATCATCTGGAGCTGTGCCATTTGGTACAATGTTTGCTCTGATCTTTTTATGGTTTGGGATCTCGGTTCCACTTGTTTTTGTGGGTAGCTATGTCGGATTCAAGAAGCCTGCGATTGAGAATCCTGTGAAAACGAACAAGATCCCTAGGCAGATCCCTGAGCAGGCTTGGTACATGAACCCAGTTTTCTCAGTTTTGATTGGTGGAATACTCCCGTTTGGAGCTGTTTTCATTGAGCTTTTCTTCATCCTCACATCAATCTGGTTGAATCAGTTTTACTATATCTTCGGATTCCTCTTTTTGGTCTTCATCATCCTCATCGTGACTTGTGCGGAAATAACCATCGTGCTCTGCTACTTCCAGTTGTGCAGTGAGGATTACTTGTGGTGGTGGCGGTCATATCTTACCTCTGGTTCCTCTGCTCTTTACCTCTTTCTTTACGCAACTTTCTACTTCTTCACCAAGCTTGAAATCACAAAGTTGGTATCTGCGATATTTTACTTTGGGTACATGCTCATAGCTTCTTATGCATTTTTTGTGGTGACCGGTACAATCGGATTTTATGCATGTTTTTGGTTCACTAGGCTCATCTACTCCTCCGTCAAAATTGATTAGATATAGCAGTCAGCGGTTTGGACCAATCTACATACTTCTTAAAGAATGAAGAAAGTTTGTGTAAGGATTTTGATATTCAGATACTAGCATGTTCAGATGTAACCTATTTTATATACAATTTTGAACTGTGTCGACGGTGATTTTTTTTTGTTTCAGTATATTTTAATTGCCTTTGTCAAATTAGGATTCTCGTTTGAATACAGACGGTTTTAGTTTGGTTAGACCGTCTTGTCAGTCTTAAGTGGCAGATGTTATTATATTAGAGCAGTTACCACAATAGAAGTGAAATATTCAACTTTTCTATTTTTAAATAATTATATCACTTTTAAAACAATGTGCTTTTTTGAACATATGATTCTTTAAAAGGAAGAAGTTTGTTGGTATTCACATAGTTTTAAAAATCATTGATATATAGTCGACAAATTATGTAAGTATTTTTCATTAAAACCAAATTAAGTCATAAATGAGCTATAAGCACTTGCTTCTGCCTAATTCTATTATAAATGCATCATAAAATTTCTTAATTATGTTATTATTTTATCTTTTAATACATGTAAAAGGTGCAAAATGGGGTGAATAGATGATACAACAGATTAATAATTTTGGGTTTGTAATAAATGTCTCTGACCCTAACTTATATAATAGTAAATCGATCATAGTTTCTACGAAAATGATTTATAGACACCCGTATATCCATAGACTCCCATGAGTCGGTGAACATGGAAGAGAAAAAAATAATTAAAAATGTACTAAAACTGGCAAAAAAAAGTAGAACCGAGAAATAAAATGTCAGTCATATATCATTACTTTAATTTCCTGTTAAAATTGGGAGCAATTAAGTGACAGCGTCAATGCTGAGAATGCATTCCAGGTTCCAGAATCATCGCTCATTAATGAGTTTTCTTTACCGTTGTTTTAACCGTTAAAAGGGCCACATAGTAACAGAAGACAGTACAGTGGCCCCCACATGCTATGCTATGCTATATTCCAACACTCAACGGCTAGTTTCTCTCTTCTTCATCACCTTAAATACAACGCTCCTCTCACTACTGCATACCCCCACTCGTGCTTCTGAGAGTAAGAAAGGTAAAATCTCTTCGGTTCTCAGAAAGGAAAAGACCATGGCTACTTCCTCAAGAGCCGTCTCTGCTTCCCTTTTGTTCTTTTTCCTTCTTCTCGGATTCTCAGCAGCTAAGGAACTATTAGTTGGAGGAAAGATTGATGCTTGGAAGATTCCATCTTCAGAAGTTGATTCTCTCAATCAATGGGCTGAAAAGTCTCGTTTCAGAGTTGGCGACTATCTGGGTAACTTCCCATAAACACAACCATTTAGATAAGATGTGTTGTAGGTCTTCAATTTGGTTAAAATTGATCTTCACTTGAATTTGATGATTTTGGTCATTATGATTTAGTTCCTCATCTTAGTGTACTTAAGTAGAACAACGATGTATCAATTTCACAGTTTTTTTTAATATAAAGGTTAACATGTATTACAAGTGCCTGAAAATGTTACCCTTTTTGTACTATTATCATTCCCTTGCATTGATAAGTAACACATTTGTATGGTTATTTGGCAGTGTGGAAATTTGAAAGTGGGAAGGACTCAGTGTTGGAAGTAACAAGAGAGGAATATGGTAATTGCAGCAGCTCCAACCCAATCAAAGAGTACAGTGATGGGAATACTAAGGTGATGCTAGAACGTCCTGGGCCATTCTACTTCATTAGTGGAGCAAAGGGGCACTGTGAGAAGGGCCAAAAGTTGGTTGTGGTTGTCATTTCTCCAAAGCACACATTCCGTGCAATTTCTCCGGCGGAGTTTGAGGCTCCAGCTGTTGCTCCTACTAGTACTGCTACAACCGTGCAAGTTGCTCTTCTAACCTCAACTCTCCTAGTTTTCGCCATGACTTTGGTGGTCACGTTCTTTTAATTTCTGGCTTAATTCTTTTGTAGCGAATATATCATATATCATTCTTTTATTACATTCATATTTCTTTTTCTCTTCACTGTCTCGTGCGATATAAATCATATATCATAGTTTTTTTACATATTTAATAAAAAATTAAATTATATTTCATTTCATTCAAGACATGTTTGGCACCTAACACAACTTTTTTTTACAATATTTGAATATTGTCTACGTGTCATTTTCTTGTTAATATAAAATTATTCCATAATCAATAATAATAATCATAAACAATACCATGGACCAATCACAGACTAACACGTAATAACACGTAGACAATGTTTAACATGTTATCAAAAAAAATATTGTCTAAGTATCATTATCCATTTTTTTTCCAACACTAAAAAATCATGTTCTCCTTAAAATTGGATGAATCTTGAAAACTTTTCAAAAATTGTGACACAATAACAACTCACTTCTGACACCTTGAGAACTACATCAATTGCTCCGATAAGAAAGAAGCAAGTGGAAAAGCACATAGAGTAACTTACTATTCAACAACAGTCCGAAGCATTCTATTCTATTGAAAACTGACATTAATCGAAGCTAACCAAAACTGAAATGTTTAACAAGATTTAACAAGATTCTGTCGCCAAGAAGATAGAAGCCATCGCCAAAAGCGGAAAAGCAAAAACGCTTACGGACACAGCTCCATCTTGTTCACGCACACTGGAAATAAAATTCCAAAAGAATAAAATCTCAGACAGAATAAATGGAATAAAAGAACATGGAAATCTGCAAATTTTGGTAAACCAAATATACGTAGATTTCACTCAGATTCTTTAGTTCGAAAAAAACTATAAACATACAAGCGTATAAACTTCACAAGAAACAACCAACATGATCAAGTTCAGCAGTGCTTTGTTCCATGCATTTAAATTGACATTATCAATAAGGACAAACCAACTTGTTAAAGCTTTTTACCAAAGGCCTCAGTCATTTTTGCCAATGAGTTGTTTGTTACTTATCAAAAGTAAAACTGATCTAAAATTTTGATTCACATTTTTTTTTTTGCATTAATGAGATTTAAACTACACATCAATCACAAATTATATTCAAACTCTTTAGTCTAAATCCTAAACCAACTGGATTCAAAATTTTCATAAACTTACAAGACATGTCTTCTGCACAATGAGCTCCAACAGGGCTCAAGAATACATGGGTGAGTTGCTTGAGTGAAAAGCATTCGACACAACACATATTTATATTGATTCAGAGACAATTACATTTAAGAGTAATAAAGAGAAGTTAATATAATTCCCTAACTGATGCATCCTAGAGTTTATGTGCCAACTATAGGACCCATTTCCAACGCTCTTCAAGCCAGATGAGCATATAAGTTGAATGCTACAAGCAGGGAGCAAATATATTGAGTTTGTGGACACTTGGATGTTTTCAAGATATGTCCATCATGCACTGCCGCAGTCCAGCAGCCTTGTCAGAGTTGTCAATATTTGTGGCAGGATGCGTAGCAGGTTGGTCTCTGAAATTTTAGTGTTTTGACAAGGACGGGCTTTAGAGGGATGTACGGAGACCCTATGAAATACTGACTTCGATGTGGACTCTAAAACATGGTTAATGTTTATAGAGTCAACATGACAAAAATTCCAATTAAGAAATAAGATTTACACAATTTACATTGTAGAAACAAATTTGCCAAGTCTTACAGTTTCATATACTAATGATCCCACAATAAGTACTAAGAAACATATCTATTAATAGTTAAACACTAGTTAAGTCCCAGGATGCAAGCCTAACAAAAAAAAGAAAATTCAAGCCTTGCAATATCTATACTACAATTTGATATTGTTTTTATTTCTTTTTACTTTTTTATGATAGCATTGTATAGGACATGCTTAGCCTACAAAAGGTGTCAGCTTACCCTCTTTGCTCAAGCTTGACTAGGGGTTTTGGACACATTGAAGGCATACAATAAGTGATGTTTAAAAAGTGTTGAACATGCTGACATGTTCAATATCTCTCATGGTGGTAGATAAAGTCGGAGATGTGCCCAAAAGATAGAGCAGAGTGGATCCAATCCGTTCTAATACCAAGTTGAAGATTGAACATTTTGATGAAATGCTTGAGTGAAAAAGTATTCAGCAGGCCATATATCTATATTATATCTATATTGATCCACAAGACAGTGACATTCAAGGGTAATAACGAGCAGTAGATATAATTCTCCAACTGATGCATAAATCTGAACAATCATGTATCCTAGAATTTAAATGCCAGATATTACACTGTTTTCAACAAGGAGGAATGGAGAACTTGATACGTTGACCAAATTCACTTCAAAACATGCTAGAGGATTGAGTCTCTTCTTATATAAAACCAAAGTATTCCCTCTTCATTCATATGTCAACCCCGAACAGGTGGTGTGTCGTTGTAAATAGCAAATTATTAGGATAAAAAGTATTCTTAATATTCCACAATAATTAGAAAAAATAATATCTTAAGAATTTTCAACATATATTTATTTTCCTTTTAAAGGTTTTGGTTATTACAAATAGAGATGATGAGAATGTAATTGGTATGATTGATTTTAATAAAATAATTCTTTATGATCTTCTTACATTTTTCAACTTGGTATTGGAGCCAACCCTAACAAGGCTTGTTAAGCCTATTAAGCCACCTGCTATCAGTGGGACCACCTACGAAAATTTAGTTCCATGTTTGAGATGTTCAGTCCTTCTAAAAGAAAAAGTGTAGAAATTTCAAATCACATGATGTTTAGGACAATGACAAGGCTCTAAAAACACTTTAATAGCAATGCTTAAAACTACCATAATGATAGAATATAAAGTTTACTCTAGTAATACAGAAAATTCTGAAAATGGTGTCAACAAAAGTGTCATAAGGATACAAACAAAACACCCTATTGGTGTTCACAAAGCCCTAGTAGCTGAAATAAACTTTATTTTGAAAGTCCTGATTCAGAGTGAACCAGTATTAGTGGAGATAGCCTTGCAAATCTTTGCGAGGGTGAAAAACACCCTCAACACAAAGAAGACATTTTTTATATCTCCAAAAACGAGATTGTTGATAGCCATCAACATCTCGAATAAAAACAAAACAGCCAGCACAGCTAACGACATTCTTAGATGTCACCCTACCAATCAAGACACACTACTCGTGGCAGGTGTTAGTGTTGAATGTTAGGTGACAAAAACGAACATTATCCAATGAGTGTTCCAAACAGGCTTCTATGCAAGAAGCCACGGCCCACAGTGATTCAACTTGGCGGGGGCAACTTTGCTATTATCATTCATGTGGTGAGTTATGTTTCCCCAAAGTTGATAAAAATAAATAACTAGAGTGCCATGTTCTAGTGAACAAGGTGGTGAGAAGGACTTTGAATGAATATCATACTTGAAGATCTTAAAATAAGAGTTGACATCCCTATGCAATTGTGCTGTGATAACAAATCAGATATAATCATTGACCATAATCCAGTTCAACGTGATAGGCATTACATCAAAGATAATCTTGATAAAGAGACCTAGTGGTTACAACTCATGTTCTTACATGATTTCAGATAACAGACATTTTTACTAAAGGGATTCCTCAAGGAAGATTCCAGGATCTATTGTAGACAAGATGGGAATGATTGATAGTCATTTACCAACTTGAGCAAGAGTGTTATGAATGACAGATTATCAAGATAAAAAATATCTTCATAATTTTCCCATTCATTTCAGCATATTTTTTCAACTTTTTTAAAGATTTTGGTTATTACAAATACAGATGATGAGAATGCAAGTTGTCATGCTCTTCCAATGTTGTCCACAAGTCCTAAGCTCCTACAATATTATCTGAGTTGGTATGCTGCAACGAATTCCGTTTCTAATAATAATGTTTGAACTGTAGAGGATATCTAAAATGAAATTACACATCTTTCACGTGCAATACTATATAGCTACAGCTAAAACTCAATCACACAACACAATTAACAAGCTATCCAACAACTCTCTCTTAACTGCAGTGTTTCAATATTGATACTACCGATTCTTTTCTTTTTAAATAGGAAAGGCTAGCAGATGACAACTTAAGTGTAACACTAAATTGATAGTAGGCGTCGGAAATAAGGTGATGATGAAAGACAAATATTCAATAAAAACTATTAAATAAAAGCAAACTATATAAGTAGTAAAAAGCATGTATTTAGTTTCTCCAATCATCAAATATGCTACAATTTCCTAGCTGGGAACTGGCATATACCATATAACTAGTAGGCATATCAAGAGATTTGGAAAGATCCCTAAAACCGTATTGTTTGTTCGGAGTTCATTCCTAAGCTGATAAGAGAAGATTCCAAAATTTATAGATCAAATTCTAACTATTAACTATAACAAAAGACATATATCAGAGTGTTGGGACATTAACTTCACATTAAAAAAAAAAAAGTAAACAATAACATTATGAGGAACTCTACCAAATTTCTGGAAAATCAAGATAAGGGCTGCTTGTCGTCATCATCCTCTGACATGTCAACTTGTAGCGGTCCCTTAATACCACCACTGGTATCACCAAGAAGCTCCCGGGCAGCTTTCTCCAAAAAATCCTTGGCAGCTGCTTTAACAGATTGTTTTTCAGAAGACTGATACTTCCTCTTTTGACCTGCCCGACCAGGAAGGTTTGTCTTTGTTCTCTCCCCTCTACTTATGTTCCGCATATTTTCCCTCTGCTCTGCACAAAATAAACCACTTCTTTACACACACGAAATTAAATTGGATGAGACACAACAGATAACCCTTGAAAGGAATAAAATAAGAATAGAACTTAGAAACAATTCTTAGGTGCGTTCGGCATTGTTTTCAGCTTAGACTTGGAATTTCACATCGAATCTACGATGACCGTTAATGCAAACCCTTTTTACGCAAGGCGAGATGAAACTCTAATTTTGATCACAATTGAACATCAGAAGCACCTCAAGAACAGCATCTAAGTTTATGTTCATAAAACAATTTACCACTCACCAGAAGTTAGGTCAGGCAGCGAGTGTTCTATGAAGCGTGTAGCCGCCTGATAATTCAAGGTAGTGGAAGGTCGCAGTGGAGCTTCACAAACAAAACCAAAAGTCACTCCAACGCAGACAATTCACACTTGAAATTCCAAATACCCATCATGTTTTATTTTCAACAAGGTCATTCAACAAATGCATAACACTAAACACACTTTTGAGAAAAGAAAGAAAAATGTACCTTTACTCAAATCAACCATATGTTCAAGTTTGTTCTCGTACAAGTTCATCCTGTCCTGGGAAGACGAAAATCAAACACTCGTTAGCAATTGTCAAGGTTAAAAAAAGACAGAATTGTCAAAAACTCACGAGCTCTGATTTGATGGGATGGTCATCTGGGTGGACCCCACTACATCTCAAATTCACTGGAGAGAATGAAAACAGAAGAAAGATAGAATCAAGGTGGAATCAAACTTGAAATAGCAACATTCACGATGAAAAAAGAAGCGTTTTTTGGATTACATTCGAGAAGGGTAGAAGTGATTTTAGCGAGGATGAAGAGGGAGTGAGCGCGTTGAAGAGGGGCCATTTGGGAGAGGGTTTGAGGGTCGGAGAGCGACAAAAAGTCGTTAAAATGCGTTCGGAGTAGTTGAAGGTTGGAGAGAGTGGCGTTGGCTGCATCCATAACCGGCTCAGGAACTGCACCGCTCTCACTTGGTTTCACCATTTTGAAATTCAGAGGTTGGAGCAGAGAGAGAGAGAAGATGCTAGCTACTACCACTGTCACACACGCACACACAGAACACGGGTACAAGGTAGGGTTTGCTTCTTCTTTTATGCCACAAAATACAAGAAAACAGAGAGTCGATGTTGTTCGGTTGGCTGCACCTAGCAGCTGCTCCTTAGTTTTAGTTCGGTTTCGTCTAAAATATGAAAATTAAACATAAAATAAGATAAAATGAGAGTGGTTTCAAATATTATAATATGGAAAATAAGATTCGTAATCTTCAGATTGTGTATTATGATTTATTTATTATGATCTATGATTTATTTATAATATAAAAATAATTTATACTCAACTTACAAGGTTTTTCTAGTCTATTTAACAAAATATTTCTGAAAAATATAAACAAACTAATAGAATCAAAATTTAAAATATTATATTGAATTGTATTCAAAATTATTCAGATTAATTTAAATCAAACAACACTTTCCCTCTATTATCAAATAATGTTTATATCATGGGTAGACCAACTAGTTAGAAAAACTTGTGCACAAAATTCATCTATAAATAACTAGTTCGAGACCCGTGCTTCTTCGTTGTATTTTATTTATTTATTTTTTATTATAATAGTTAATTTAATTGTTATTATAAATAAAGTTGAATAATTAATCAATTTTATTTTAAACGTATGTTAAAATATTTAAAGAGATATATAGTAATTAAATGTTATTATATGAATTTGTTGTAAGTTTTAATGTTGAAATAAATGGTTAAATCGAATTCTTATTATTTGTTGACTATAATATTAAAAATAATGGTTATATTTTGGAATTTAATTGCTATAGTAAATATAGATGCTAAGAACACAATAAAATAAATATTGTTTTATCTCACAAAGTTTAGATTTAGTAGTTGAATGTATCAATTTAAAACAGTAATTACAATTTATCAATTTTTCGAAACATAGTTACATGAAATCATTAAAATTTAAACATATAGTTTTTTTTGGACGTATTGAAGACTGTAATACATAAAGTTTGTAGATTTTTTTTAATAAACAAATTAATGGAATAATTATTATATTTAAGTAACTGTTTATTTGAAATGATAATATTTCAGTAATTAATATTTCATAGTGGTATATTGAGTAGTTTTGAGAGGATTTGTAACGAATATTTATCTATTTACATGTATTCCATATACATGTATGCATGTGGTTCAAATGAGTATTTTACAGAATAATATTGTAATTGAAAATTGTTAGTTTAGAATGGTTGTGAAAATAGAGATTGAAAGATTAATTTGAAATCGGGAGGGTGTAAAGAGAAATTAGTGGGGTGCATGATAAAATTAGGGTGGAGATTAGGTGCAGCTGACTAAAATTTATTGCTATACACACCACAACAACACTATTTGCGTATACATGGTAAAATGAGAACTTTAAGTGAAAAAAGGACACGTGTTAATTATATAAGTAGGGATAATTTTGAAACTTCACCCGTACATCATATTTCAATATTTATAGTTGACACTAACAAGATATGCCTTTAAAAACAATATAGCATAATTTGAAATTAAGTGAATAGCTAACATCTTTTAATTAAACATATTTAATTTTCAATTTTACATTGTGTAAAATTAACATATTATTATCAATACATAATGTAAGTATTTTTAATTTTTTAAATTTCTTAATTTAATATAAGAAAATAATAAAAGACGTTGAGATTCCTAAAATATATATATATTAAACGCACAAGTTAATATATTTGAATAAAATGTTTTTCACTTTTAAACGAGTAAGTGCTAATTAGAATTTATCTTCTTTTTTTTATTGGTAGCAGTTGTCTACTAAACATGTAGATATTTCATCACTGATAAGGTTGAACTCGTATCCTCAGCCATCACCTCGCAACCATAAGGTTAAACCTTACCCAGTTACCCGCAATGTTACAATTTCATTACACATGCTGATATTTTGGTGGCAAAAATATCCAAAACCCAAACTTGATGTTTGGCCAAGTCTCTGTCTCTCATCAAGCAATACTCTCTACTGTGCTCAGTTTGCATACCCAATTACGGTGACAGGTTCATACACTTTTTGATTTGCCATCATCTACTCTTCAATGTGCTTGTTCTGAATTCTAGTCTCTCCTTTCGTTTGTTACTGTTGGACTTTTGTGTTTCTATGGCTGTTATAGTGCCCCGTTCTTCTACTTCTTGTTGTGCTTTGGGTGACACCAATGTTTATGCTTTGAGCAATAATGGATTCTTTGGAGGAACCCCATTTGTCAAAATGAAATCTTTGCCAAATGGGTCTTTGGTAAATTGGAAGAAACATGGAAAAAGGCAATTGGGTATTCGTGTCTTAGAGACAAGATGTGCCCCTGAAGTGGTTGCAGTAAATGGCCAGAGCAAAACTAGAGTGTCTTCTGAAGAAGTTATTGGCGTTTTGAAGTCAATTCTGGATCTCAATTCTGCTCTTTCGTATTTTAAGATGGTTTCCCAGTTGCCTAATCTTGTGCATACACCTGAAACATGTAATTACATGCTTGAGTTCCTGAGGGTTCATGGGAGAATTGAGGATATGGTTTTTGTTTTCGATTTTATGCAAGAGCAAGTGATTAACAGGAATCCGAATACATTTCTGACTATCTTTAAGGCTCTTTCGATTAAAGGTGGGATTCGACAAGCACCATTTGCACTTGGAAAGATGAGGCAAGCTGGGTTTGTCTTGAATGCTTATTCATATAATGGACTGATTCATTTCCTGCTCCAACCTGGCTTTTGTAAAGAGGCTTTGAAGGTTTACAAAAGAATGATCTCGGAAGGGATGAAACCTAGTATGAAGACTTACTCAGCGTTAATGGTAGCATTGGGGAAGAGGAGGGAGACCGAAACCATTATGGATTTATTGGAAGAGATGAAAACATTAGGTTTGAGGCCAAATATATACACATACACCATATGTATTAGAGTGCTTGGGAGGGCAGGGAGAATCGATGATGCGTATGGGATTTTAAAGACAATGGAGGATGAAGGATGCGGACCTGATGTTGTCACTTATACAGTTCTAATTGATGCACTTTGTGCTGCAGGGAAACTTGATAAGGCCATGGAATTGTACTCAAAGATGAGAGCTAGCAGTCACAAACCGGATCAGGTGACTTACATTACTTTAATGGGCAAGTTCAGCAATTATGGCAACTTAGAAATGGTGAAAAGATTCTGGAATGAGATGGAGGCTGATGGTTATGCTCCTGATGTGGTTTCCTACACTATAATTGTTGAGGCTTTATGTAAGTCAGGAAAAGTTGATCAGGCATTTGATATATTAGATGTGATGAAAGAGAAAGGAATTTTTCCAAATCTTCATACTTACAACACGTTGATCTCTGGACTTTTGACCCTGAAAAGATTAGATGATGCATTAGAGCTTTTCAGCAATCTGGAATCTTTGGGTGTTGAACCAACTGCTTATTCATACGTTCTTTTTATTGACTACTATGGAAAGTTGGGCGATCCTGAAAAAGCTCTTGACACCTTTCAAGAAATGAAAAAGAGAGGTATTTTGCCTAGTATAGCCGCATGTAATGCATCCTTATATAGTCTAGCTGAAACAGGTAGGATCAGAGAAGCAAAATATATATTCAATGATCTTCACAATTGTGGGCTTTTACCTGATTCAGTAACCTATAACATGATGATGAAGTGCTACAGCAAAGCAGGGCAAATAGACAAATCCACTAAACTTTTGACTGAGATGTTAAGTGAAGGGTGTGAACCAGATATAATTGTAGTTAATTCTTTAATTGACACACTTTACAAGGCTGACCGAGTTGATGAGGCATGGGAAATGTTTGGGAGACTGAAGGATTTGAAGCTAGCTCCTACAGTTGTGACATACAACATTTTACTTACTGGTTTAGGGAAAGAAGGAAAACTCCGGAAAGCCCTTGATTTGTTTGGGAGTATGAATGAGTCTGGATGTCCTCCAAACACGGTGACTTTTAACGCACTCCTTGATTGTCTTTGCAAGAATGATTCAGTTGATTTGGCTTTGAAAATGTTCTGTAGAATGACAATCATGAACTGTAGTCCTGATGTTCTGACTTATAACACTATTATCTATGGTTTACTCAAAGAAGGCAGGGCTGATTATGCATTCTGGTTTTATCATCAAATGAAGAAATTTCTCTCCCCTGATCGTGTAACTTTGTACACCCTCCTTCCTGGTGTTGTAAAGTATGGAAGTATTGAAGATGCAATCAAGATTGTCATGGAATTTGTCCATCAACCAGGTTCACAGACAAGTAGTCAATTCTGGGGAGAATTAATGGAATGTATTTTGATTGAAGCAGAAATAGAAGGGGCCATTTCATTTGCTGAAGGATTGGTGTGCCATTCTATTTGCCTAGATGATAATTTGATAATACCTTTGATTAGAGTCCTGTGCAAGCAGAACAAGGCTCTGCATGCTCAAAATTTGTTTGACAAATTCACCAAAACTTTTGGAGTTCACCCTTCCTCGGAATCATATAATTGCTTGATTGATGGGCTTCTTGGAAGTAATATCGCTGAACCAGCTTTCAAACTTTTTATTGAGATGAAGAATGCGGGTTGTTGCCCAAATATTTTCACCTATAACTTGCTGCTTGATGCTCATGGTAAATCAAAGAGGATTGATGAACTTTTTGAACTGTACAAGGATATGCTCTGTAGGGGATGCAAGCCAAATACTATAACCCACAATATCGTCATCTCTGCCCTTGTGAAATGTAAAAACTTAAATAAGGCATTAGATTTATACTATGATCTCGTAAGTGGTGATTTCTCTCCCACTCCTTGTACATATGGCCCTCTTATAGACGGCCTTTTAAAGGCTGGAAGATTAGATGAAGCAATGAATATTTTTGAGGAGATGACAGACTATCATTGCAAGCCCAACTGTGCTATTTATAATATTCTCATCAACGGATTTGGGAAAGCAGGTAGCGTTGACATTGCTTGTGATTTATTCAAAAGGATGGTTAAGGAAGGGATACGGCCAGATTTGAAGTCTTATACCATTCTTGTAGAATGTCTGTGCATGAATGGCAGAGTTGATGATGCTCTGCACTACTTTGAGGAACTAAAGTTGACTGGCCTTGACCCTGATACTGTTTCTTACAATCTTATGATCAATGGCCTTGGAAAATCGCACAGGTTTGAGGAAGCTCTTTCTCTTTTCAGTGAAATGAAGAATAGGGGAATCATTCCTGATCTTTATACCTACAATTCATTGATTCTCCATTTTGGAAATGCTGGAATGGCGGACAGAGCCGGAATGATGTTTGAGGAACTGCAGCTTGTGGGTCTTGAACCTAATGTCTTCACTTACAATGCTCTCATTCGTGGGCATACTGTGTCAGGGAACAAAGATCGAGCCTTTTCTGTCCTCAAGAAGATGATGGTTGTGGGGTGTAGCCCTAATGCAGGAACATTTGCTCAATTGCCTAATAAATGTTGATTTTACTGAGTTATCTCATGGGACCTTTTCGTATGTTCCTGATTCAAAAGGGTGGCATGGAGGTATTAATGTTTTACTAAGAATGATTTCATGGAAACAATATGATTGATTTTACCTGATTTCACCGTAAATGTTTACAAATAAACTGATTAGTAATCATCAATGACATGACTTTTAAGATGGTTATTCTTTATGCATTATCAATGTAAAAGTTTTTGCTGTGTCAAATTGTCAATCAATTAGAAATCAATCTAGATATAACTTTTGATAGTTACATGTAATAAATAGACTATTACTTTGTCTGTGTGTGCATTATTCATTCATTTTATTAACCTTTTATCTTGGTTTTTGTAGGAACACTTTGTCATGGAAATTGCCTTGGATATTAGAATTGCATGCCTGAATTTTTCAGTTAATGATTGGTATGCAAAAAAAGTGTATCATGCTGGAATTCCTACTGATTAATGCTGAGAAATACTTATGTAAAAAAAAGTCTCCTGGTACTTGCAATAACTTTTGAGGATCAATTCGGAACATTAGACAGTGAGTATTTCCACCCACAAATATATATCATATTCCTTACATACGATATGGTTGGGATTACTTAAGCTCTACAATTTTTTTTCGTGATTGCAGGCATGAGCTTCGCTGCTATATTACAGATGAGGCTTTCGGTGCTGATGATAGAGGGGTGGGGATGTATGTAGTAAGGGAATTAAGATGTGCTCGGATCACAATAAGATGTAAACCGATGATGAAATGTATAAAAACATAAGGATACCTTGCACCAAGATTTGTATAAAAAAAATGCGAGAGCTTATTGATGCTGTTATTGCCAAATAAGGGATCCTTAAGTTTTGTTAAGGTATTAAAAAAGAGAGAGAGAAAGTAAGTTGTACAATTTCGCGCTATTATTTAATATAGAATCATACATTGTCTATGTTTATTGACTTTTATAATAATAATAATAATTACTAGTCAAAAAATAAAAGTTGAACGATAAAAAAAATGTAAAAATAAAAATAACCAATCTAATCTAAATCACAAAAGTAAGATTGTTTAAATAATAAAAGTACTATTTTCCTCCCTCTGGATGCTAAGTTCAGTCAATATTGAAATAATAAAATAACTTCACAGGGAGACTGGATATACCAAATATAACATTCACTATTTGTAAGGTGCAGTGGTCTGTAACCTGAGTATGATCAAGCCTAAGACTGTGCTGGAATAGCCGACTTTGCCTCTATTATCTACCTTACTCCCAAATAGGATTTTTCAATATTCTATGTATTCAATGGATCCCATAAAAGGCACCACCTCATACAGCTCCGTTCCTAAACAAAATGCCAAAAATAAACAGTTTTTCATAATCACCAATAGTACTGTTTTACGATCAAGAACCCCACTCATTCTAGATTATGCTTTCTTTAACCATAAAGACTTTTTACTTAGCTAGCAACTTTCTTGCAGGTTGTCGATTACAACTACAATTAATGACATTAGGGAGCCGCGAATTGAAGATGCGAAACCAACTTTTCAGAGTTTAAAGTAGACACGAGAGAGAAGAGACAAAAGTAAAACTGATATTCTTGTGGTAATCAGGATAGCTGTTGTGTATAACGTGAGAAGAAGGGAAAATGACCATTCCGACGCATTCTAATCATTTGGTGCACACTAAATATATTTAATATATGTATGTATATTGTATATATGTATGTATATATGATACAATATTTGAACTGTTGCTGAGGAATTATACTAACTTTCACTTCTCTCTAGTTGTGTTTCAGGTTCAGCTTGTCCGGTTGAAGAGGATTGCTGTTCTGTTGATGCACTGGACTGAGCAGGTCTTTTGAACTGCACCAAGATCATGGTCATATTGTCACATCCCTCGCCAACGGCAGTTGATGGTGCCAAACACTTGTCAAGTACTCTTTCACACACGGCAGAAAGTTTGGTTTCCTGCCACATAAAATAATCACTTATATAAAAATTGTGGCACCAAAAGCATTATCATCCAAGACCATAAATTTCAGGCAAAAAAACATTTAAAGAATTGATTAGAAATGGCGCAGTGCTAGAGGTCTAGTAAAAGAAAATGGCTATTGTTAAAAATGCATTGAGCGACAAAGAACAGTGTGACTCTGTCCACCAAATATTACTAAGAGCCCTCCTTTAATAATTCTCTTCAACAATTACAAGCACAAATGGTGGAGTTCTTATCCATCAAAGCACTAAGTACTTCATTAAATATCATTAATGAGCATACAGTCGCTTTTAATTGAGTTAATACTTTATCACCTAATTAAATAAGAACTCACCGTGTACAATTTGGCATGAATAAAATCTACTAGTTGTTGACTTGACATGCAATCCCTGGAAATAATGAGAAACAAATATTTCAAAAAGACATCTGAAGGGGCTTATTTAAGCAAATGACTAGTTTCAGAATAACACTCAGTGCCAACAATGTTTTTGTAGATGGCATTGGCATGCTAAGACATCAATTTACATCTATCCAAAAAGGGGTTGATGAAGGCATTTGTTGGATGGAAACTAGAGGTGTTTACATCAGTGTGTAATTTTGAAAGAAGATTGATATAATTTACTCGTTTATAGGTATGAATCAAGAAACTCATTCCACCCACACAAGACATAAATAACAGTCACTCCTGTCCTAGAATTAAAATTCATTGGTGCTCATCACATTTTAATAATGTAAATGACAGCTAAACACATCATAACATTCAGAATCAAATGGAGATGTGGAAACCACGAGAATACCATATGCCATCACAAGCTAACACCACAAATTCATCTTCGTCACAAAGCTCAACCTATAAAAAATTTCAAATTAACAATGATGTATTAGTAATAACAGCATACATAAAGCTTAATACTTTAGACTAGTAATAAGCCCTGCCCATGCATTTTATTATGGATCCTTCCACTATATAGAAAAATAGAAACGGTGGCACATTTATCACGGAGGCAAGCTAGCTGAATTGTATTACAATAATAAACTTACAGTGTTTATGTCTGGATTGGCAGTTAAAATTTGTTTCTCAGCAGGAAGAAATTTATTCTGTTTAAATTCCATGTCACCTGCAGTTAATTGAAACTTATTAAAGGATGAAAATTTTATAACCCATTTCCATTCCCACCCTCAAAATCCCAAAAGGAATCTGTATCTTCACGAAGAAATTATCATCATGAGTACACAAAAAATTGAAATCTCCAGTTATATGATTTTTGACCAATTTCCTTTTCGTGTAAAGAACCAACATAAAACATACAAAACACAAGTAGAAAGTTGTTATGGTGTTTTATTCATCAAGTACACAATTCACGGATCTTCCTGAGCTAAAGATGCAGGAGCGCAGCCCAGGCTGTCCACTCAAGTTATAAATGAAAAAAAGAGGAAATAAAAAAGAAGCATAAGTATTCATTTTAAAAAGTTCACTGGCGCATAGATGCATTACCAATAGCTCTTGCAAGATTTAAACTTCCATTAACTCGTCCAGCGTGAATAAAACCACCAGCTTTTAAGATTCTTTCCTTCTCAATGTCAAGATTAGGTTTGTGGTCTCTAGACAAATTGTATGCCTGTAGAAAAAAAAAAAGCCATAGTAAAAACATAGTAAGTAATTTATCTACAAGATATGTATAGTTTACAAAAAAAAAAGGACAACATATTATATGCCATAAAAAATCCATAAAAAAAGTCCCTACTAACTTTGAGAAGCCAAATTAAGAGGCAGACATTCCCAAATGTAGTGTTTATACAAATGAAACAGAATTTTATGTTTATTTGTACCCCAGTATGTATCTGTCTGTGAATAATATGCATAATTATCGTTCCATGAATTTCTGCTTGGTAAGTTACCTGGCCCTTCCGAGATATCACACATCGCGAATCACCAGCATTTGCAACAACAAGTTGGTTGTTTCTAATAACTGCAACACAGGCAGTGCTTCCCGAAGTTGGTCCAGCAAAATCAGAATGAGGGCCCTGATTGCAATTAGTAAATTCAAATTTGAGAGATACATAAGAGATCTTATTTCCACTATAAGCCACACCATGCCCCAAATTATCAAGTGTGCCCAATGAAGAAGTGATACTGATGAGTATTGTTTAGGATATCCATCTTCAAATGTCACATATACTTACCTCCTCGAAAGCCCAATCATCAACTTGGCAATTACCATCACTGCTTCTTGGAGACCAAATCAAACCTTCTATCATCCCAGTAAACTTGTTTATCTTATCCCCCAATATTGATAATTCTCTCCATCCCCTTTGACCACGCATCATCTCATCCATTCTGCATAACATTGAAAACACCAGTTCATAACATTTTACTTCTATACTTTCCTCTTAGGACACAGGTTTCCTCTTGGGACACAGGGAGAGATGTATAAGTAATCAATAGTTACTCTTTATTCCTTTTCAATTAGACCAGGAGAGAGAAGCAATGCAATATAGTACTCCATGTCTACTCAATAATAACTAAGCTTAACAGGACATAGTAACTAAATGAATATGCAAACCATAATCATCAACTAACAAGTGAGATACAACTTGTCATTTAAAAAGGTTAAATATAATTTCTTCACACTATTCCAATCATTCAAGTGTACAAAATAAAACAATCCTACCTAACTTTGAGAGGAACCATTGTTAATGAAATTTCTTATTGTATCAAAAAAGGGAAAAAAGGATAGAAAATAAGAACTACAAACTGAGATTTTAGCTGATGAACCAAATTGAAAATCTTTAATAGATATAATTCAACTTCTTGAAAAAATGAAACATTGAAACCAGTTTTGTCATTTAATTGATGAATTCAGGCACTTCCCTGTAGAAGTGGACATCTTTTTAATCTAACCTTAAAAAGGAATTCTGAAGAGAGGTTCCTATATCTCCTGTTAAGTATGCTTTACTTTTGAGCACCTCTTGGTGGAGAAACTTCGCACAAAACTTTGCAACCACCTTACCTGAAATTTTGGATTCATGAGCGCCCATAACACGATTGATTTCAAACTAGAAATAATTTATGAAGTATTTTCCTCTTGATTGGTTGGGGATTATTGAAATTTGTAGTACAAGTCAAATATATGGCACACGATAGTAAAAACCCAATTAGCAGAGAAAGATAAGCATAAATGGACCTTGAACTTTTCTACCATGAAAAATGGTTTGAAAGGGGCAATCAGAATCTGTTGGAAAATCAATTCATTAAATAGAGCAGAAAATACAGTTGACCAAGAGATGGAAACCGTGTGAGGTTCTATCTTGAAAAGCTAGAATCAAAGAACACAAGTTACAATGGTGTAAATGCACTAGGGTCTTCATGCATGTCGCAAACTATAATCCATGCCTATGTCACAAAAGAAATGAGAAATTTTTTAAAATTTAATTCATGCCTCAAAAGTTGAAATCAACTACAACTAGAAGCAACACAAAGGTTAACTTTATGACTTCTTTAGAATATATAAATAATGAAGTTAGGTTCTGCAGAAGTGTCTTTTTAATGAATATTCAGAGAATTTTTTTCTATTAGATTACATATGACTTCTAAATTCCATTTTTTCTTTTCCTCTTTACTTTTTTTTATCTTTTAGAAGATATGACACGTTACTCTTCCTTGCCTTCTTAGACACTTAAAGGAGGTAGGATTAGGAATGTGAGATGCTCTCCAGAAGAGAGATGGAACAGAAAAGATAAAATACCACCCCAAAGTGGTAAAAAAACATCTGTAAATTAGTACTGAAGTAGTAAAAGCGACATTCTGCCATAAAAGTAACCAAATTTTTCAAACCTCACCTCCATGACCATCGTAGACACCAAAAAATGAAGTTGAATCATCCAGATTAGTATATGCAGCATGCTAACAAATGAAAAGAGAACCAAAAATCAACAACGTATTAACAAACAATGTTAGTGAAAAATAATAAAATAAATTAAAAGATAAAATTTTAAAGGCAGAATCAGTGTCGTCACATTCACTTCCTGAAATCACATTTCACTAGACAAAAATCATTGCTGCTCTAGAAATGACAACGCAAGTAAATTATGCATTACATGAGATCAACAGGTTATTTTACAAATGTACTACTATTGCCACACACTACTGAAAAAAAATGCTAGAAGAATGAGACCAAAGAAATTCGGGGACGTCCACCATTCTTGGAATTTCCTAACAAATATTTATCTGTTTCTACCATAATTAAGGAGAGCAGAAACTCTAAAAGAATAATTAACAATGTCCACCTGTGAACTGCATGCTTCAAATTATAAAACAAAAAGATAAACCTATTAACCACAAAGCATGAAATCTTGGGGATGAAAGTCCATCTTTCTCCAACAAAACATTTGCCCAAAGCTCAAGTGTAACTTGTGAATCCATAAATATTCTTTCTCCAAGCAACTGATTATTTTATATTCTTTTTATTTAGACCTGATTAACAATACTTATTAAGATGATATTTTTTATTTGTAAGAGTTGTTTGTACAAGCCACTCAAACATTTTTTAAGCAACTTTCAATGTTATGTTAACACCCCCAGTGGTAAAGTTGCTTGAAGCAACTCTAAATATTTTAAAGCATCTCCATTAGAGATGCTCCAACAAAAGTACATTGCTAGCACTCTTTTTATTGAAAATATGCCATTCCACACATGTCACACTAGTTTTTAACAAATCGAGGCACTAATGGAAAATGGGGGAAATGGTGCTGCAGCAAACATTATTGTCTAAAGCAACTACAAAATAAACGGGATCAATCTAAGGAGTGGTAAAACAACGTTCAAATAGTGACAGATATCAAGTAGCATAATACCCAGTCAACTCAGGATACTTCTTACTAGACATTGTCATTTATCACATCGGTGGTTTATAGTTATTCACCTGGGAATTCTGGATTTATATGCAAAAGTCATTTGATTTATAAAACTAGCAACTTTTATAATGATTACTCACAGCATCTTCCATTGTTGCACGCCACCCTTGCATGGATGATAAGCCATATCTAAGATGCTCATTTTCACCATCTTCGGAAAACTTTTCAACTTTGGGAGTGCTGAGATATATTCCCATTGTGAACTGAATTAGAAAAAAAAAAAAAAAAAAACACGCATTAACTTTAATTTCTTAAAGAAGGGAAATAGAAGAAGACTTAAAACAAAAGAAATAATAGATTGGAAAAGCAGGTGTCATTGATAATATTACTATGACTGCAAATGCTGCGTATAACTAAATAGTAATACAACAACTAAACAAACAAATTAACCTATATTTAAGAAACCAAGCAAATATAATGCGCAGACTTCATACCAGATGGATATCCATGTAAAAACCACACAGAAAATAACAGCAACTGCTTTGCAAGAGTACAAAAATAGAAATATCACTGTTTTGGAGAAGACATTAGCTCACTTGCAATGTTTTGAAACCCAAACCGGTGAGAAGTTTGGATTCCAATAAATGTAGTCAATGGCACTAAAAGACACCCTGAGACACTAAAAGGAGTCAGCCTCCCTAGGAATGTGTCTGTGGATAACATTAAACAATCTATGAAGGATCAGCCATCCAATTAGCCAACCTGATGCAAAACAGGGTAATATAACTAAAGAATCAAGATGTTAAATAACTAACAGCTAGACTTTGGGACTCTAACTCCTCAAGGGCGCTTTCTGCCTTTAACTACCTCAGTATACAGAAATAGGTATTGTATTGTAACAAACCAGAGACCAAGCTTGTTCACTGTCTCGTTGGTTAAAACTTAAACAAGCTTCTGGATGGCATGTTCTAGTTTTTAATATATTGCTTTCGCCATAGTGCCACAGATAATACAAAAAAGTATCATATTTGTAGAACTTCAGAAAAAATTATTAAGATAAATGCAAGGAGGAACTTCGGCAATGCTGCATTCCAAGAATGGTTTAGACAGAAGATAAGAAAATGATTTTCAAGAAATAAGAAAGGAGACTCCAGCCACCAAAGAGCCATTCAAGCTAATATTTTGTCTTCACTCACAAGATTCAAAAAAACTAGCATCAATACAGAAGTAATGGAAAGACAAGCAACATATCAGTATTGGAAATTGCTGCAATTCCTAGGGAATAGAAACTTAATAGTCAGATTCAAGATTAGTGGCTTATTGTTGTTCCAAGAAGTTACATTTCTTACTACTGCTCCTAAATTTAATTGAATGTGAATATGCTACTGAGTGCTTCTCCACTCAAGCATTCTCCAGAAAAAAAATACATTATTCAACTATATGAAAGAATTAACTGTTCGCAATAAAAAAAAACAAATATAAAAATGACAATTGTCAAGAAAATTCGATAAATAGAAGCTTGACTTCCGAGAAATTGGACGACAAACAGAAGTCATAGTTTAGTGGAGGATGAGTAATAACTTTAAAGAAGAAATTAGCGTATTTAAATCTGGATTCAGCAAAGGAATTTCTGAACCGATCCACGAGTTTCAAGAATCTGGAAAAGAATCATAAAAAGAAGAAGAAGAAAATAAGAAGGAAAACAAGAAAAATACGAGTGCAGATGGAGCTGTAGTTGGAAATGATAAGCTAACAGTTGGAGCAGAAGAAAAAAAAGGGCAAAATGAATAATGAATGGAAAGAATCACAGCAAAACAAAATCTCCGCTTTCTAACAGAGAAACCAAAGAAGAGATCAAGAAGAAACAGACACCTGAATGTGAAGTGAATTGGGAGGAAATGATCGATGACAAAATACGAATTGTGCAGAGAGTGTGCAGAATTCAAGGTGACTGTTCAAAGAGTAACTCTGTTTTCATTCTTTCTCTCTCTTGGATTCTCCTTGTTCTTATCCCTTTCTTCTTTTTTTCTCTCTGTTTCAACTATTATAGACAAAACACAAAATAAATAAATTGTCAAATAATAATAAAAGAGAAACTAATATGCTTAAATCTTTTGGTGATTACAAATCAGAGCGTTGAGGCAAATCCATGGCCCGGATTTGACTCCAGCCTTTTGATTCGATCTGATTCGTTGTTCCAATATGACGTCATTCTTTATCTCATAATGACTTTGTAAGAACAGATATACATGTATCTTTACTAACCTTATATGATAACCTCCAATTATCAAGTGACATAGTGTGAGAAGATAGTTTCTTTATAAATTAAGTGTTATAAGGAATTTAAATTTAAAATATGAAATTTAATAATTGTTTTTTATGCTAAATAGGTTTTTATTAATTGATATTAATAGTGAGCAAATATCTCCTCCCTTTCATTTATTATGGTTTTGTCAAATTAATTCTTGAAAATAACTTTTTAATAAAAATTGAAATCTTCGTGTGCCCGTGTGTTGGCAAGAGAAAGTGTTTTAGAAATGTGGTAAAAATATTACGTGTTTATTTAATTTTTGTTATTGTTTTATCTTTAAAAATTTATTTTGTTATATGTTAATATGGAAAAAAATGAATTACAAAAAACATTAAAAAAAATATTAATGAGTTATTGACCTTTAATAAAAATTATTTAACTTAAAACTGTTAGAAAAATTATATTTGTAAGAAATAATAAATCTTAAAAACTAATTAAAATAAAATGAAACTTTTAAACATTTATTCAAGAATATAAATTTGAAGATTAATTACAATAAATTTGAAATTCAATGTGTCTGTCTGTATTAAAATAAAACTTTGGATCAATTAGGACAAAATTAAAAATCGAGGTATTTATTTTTAAAAGATATAAAATTTAAGGAGTTAAATTAATTTAATTGACTAAATACTTTCTCAGTTACTTGGTTTACAATTTACTTAGTTTCAAATATAATGTAATAATGTTGTGTATTCTCAAAAACTAAAATAGTAGTTTATTAAAAGAAAAACATTGAATCAAACTTAGTATAATATTGAATCAAACTTAAATCTTGCTGATTTTTTTTTAAGAAAACAACAAATCTTTCTTACGTTTTTCATTTTATTTTAAATGATATCTTTTTATTCCTTATATTTTCAACAAATATCATTGTGATCTATATATTTAAGGAGTTTTATATGAAGACTTTAGATATAAAATTTAAATAAAAATAGGATAAAAGAAACTAAATTCATATATATATTTTAAGTTTAGAAAAAAAAAATTGTATAATTTTTTTTTAAATTAGAATAGAAGTAATATCTTAATAGAAACTTAAATATTTTATTATTATTAAAATATTGATATTATAAATAGAAAAATTGACTATTTAAACCTCATCTCAAAAATACTCCCATCTTTCTAACTTTTTTTTCTTCCATTTTCATGTAAGATTATGATGAATTTTTCTTTTTTAATATAAGAGTTTTACTCAGAGATTATGACTTTAAAGTACTCTCATCTTTAATTGTTTATGTATGGATATAAAGATGTTTGATGTAAATCAATAAATTTTAGATAAATTTTTGTTTATCTAGGATTGTTAAGATGTGGTCAAATTTTTTATTGAGTTTTTTTTATATAAAAGTATGACAAGAGAGTGAAAACTTTTTGAACCTCTTTACAGTGAATAAGTTTTGTTCGGATAAAACAAATTAGTTTATTTTTAATGAGTACTATAAGTTAAAGCATTTGGTTGTAAGAGTAGTGTGACTTTTACACTTGAAGCAATCACTTTGAAAATTTTTGTTATGATTAATAATGGTTGAATACTGGGATGAATTGTTAACTTGAGACATTGTTAGGTGTTTTTAGTAGTAATTTGAGTAGGATATATCAATTTGGTCAAATTTGTTCATGGTATAATATTTGTTTAAAACAAAATGTAGTTGTTATAGTATGAGAAATAGGTAAATATACAGGTGGAAGTGAATATGAATATACTAATAAATTATCAAAAGTTCTGAAGTTATGTATACTCTTTAGATTACTTTACTCGTTGAATGAACCTTTTGAATAATGATCAAATGGTTTTAATCATTACGTGAATAAATTGCTAGTTGAGCGAAATTCATTTTATAAAAAAATTCAATAAGTTAAGATAGTTTGATCTATAATGCGAAATAATTTGGTAAGAGTTGCTAATATTTGGATGTTATATTAGTTAATCTTAGTAAGAAAAATTCATTTTATAAAAATTCAAAGAACTCGTAGAGTATTAGTTGTTGAAGAAGTTAAGTTTCGTTGGACGAGCCTTAGTTATAAAAGTTTACAATGTGTTTTGCTCAGTGAACTCATAAGTTCATTTCCAAGCCTTAATTATAATGATTTTGTTCTCTTCCAAGGATGAAATTGAGAAAAAAAATGAATGAATGGATGAATTTGGAAATATTTGAAGGTAAAGTTTATGTTGTGTTTTAAAAAATTTGGACTTGAAAATTAAGATATCTTAAAATGAAGTGAGTGATTTGATGGATGTAATAGATAAAAAAATAAAATATGAGATTATAATTTTTTTGTATGATTAAATTTAATATAGATTATTAGTATTGTTATTATTATTATATATATATATATATATATATATATTATAAAACACAATTAATTAAGGGTATCTCATCATCATTTACATTTATCCATTTCATTTCCAAAAGCACTACTAGAAGGAAAAGTGACATTCTTATTAGTAGTTTCACAATCTCAAGCTTCACCAATATTAAGGGACATTTGGAAAAAAATAAGGGACATTTCAATAATAATACATTAATATTATTTATTTTCAAATCTCCTCACTCACACGAGGACAAAAATGGTGATAGATCCTGCAAATCCTTCTAATATCTTCAAAAAAACACTTAAGCAAACAAAACCTGAGCATGAACGAATATTTTGAATGAGTAAAGTAAATGTCTTAAATTTCTAAAATACATTTAAATACTTTTAGGTGTGGTGAATGATAAAATATATATGTATATGCTTGATGATATGTGATGAAATTTCATTAATGTGAGAAACACTTGCATAATGTGGTGTGATGTTTTAGATTTATATGAAAATGTATGGTTTATTGATATGTAATTTTAACATAGTTATTTTCAACGATGAAATACCATGTTGTATGTTGAGAGGTAGTAGGTAATGTATTGAATTTGAAATTTCTACTGACCTTATATTCACATACAATAAAACATGGATTATGAGAGTAGATGAATGTTTTTATGATCGAGTTTGCATTGTGAACAAAAAATATTTGATAAGTTATGAGAAATTTACTCTTATACAAGATGGCTTAATTTTTGAAAATGTAATTTTATTATGAGTGAAGGTGATATGATAAGTGTAATTCTTTGAGTGTAATTCAACTAAAACATGTTAGAAAATAGATTTTTTGTTGTGATATGATTAAATGAATGAGTTGATTTTTTTATAATATTGATCTAATAAATGGATGAATTGTATTTGTTTTGTCTATGTCATTAATATTTATGATAGTGTGTTACACAAGAGAGTCTGTTTGTCAAATAAGATTTGCATCAAACTTATATTATATAATTTAATATTGGAAGTCTTACATCGACTATAAATAAGACCAAATTATAATATATAAGTACAATGTAAACCTCATCATCATACAAACTGATTTTATGGAATTGAATTAGACTTAAAATCTGTTTTCTAATATTTAATCTTATGTATAATTCATGTAAGATTTTTAAGAGATTACTCACATGAAAACATACCTTTTTTAAATGTAAAATTAAATATTAATAAATGATTTAATATTATCTGTAGTTAACGTATTAGAATATTTTGAAAAATATTTAATAAATTGGTATATATATAATATATATATATATATATATATATATATATAAAATAATGTGTAATGAATTTTTAATCATATAGTTGTTAGATAAGACGTTACATTTGAAGCCAAAAACATAATTTTCTTACATTAAAGTGATATCACATAGACTAAATAGTTGTACTAATAAAACTGATAATGAATTATATAGGTCTTCAAATTTAATTTTTACATGGTAGCATGACGTTATTTTTATCAATATTAGATAGTCACAAAGTTTATATTCAACTCATTTGGTTCCACGATTTCTTCTAAGTAACGAATAATGTAAATATTCTCTATTTTCTTTTTCTATATACATATTTTGTGAGATTCAAATTTCAAAATAGTGACAAGGACTATGCCTAAAAACTGTTGACAAGTAGCAAATAATATTTTATAGCAACCTGACTTTATTGATAAACGTTACAAAGTGCTCAACTTTTGAATATTTATGGCAATGAGCCTAATTTTTTCATTCTCAAAACCCAGAAAATCAAGAATGTGAGTACATAAATCCACTCCATTTTAATTGGTTTTTTATCTTCGTGATTTTAAATAATCTGATGATAAATTTTTAAACTTAACTCTTCCTATAAAACCGATTCAGAAGATAAGAATTAACAAATTTTGTTAATTTTAAAATGTAAGATTAAAAATACAATTAAGTAATAAAGTAGAATTATTATATTAATTAATCCGTACCATGACTTTATCGGGAATCTTCATCTTTTTGATTAACAGTTTTGAGTGTATGGGCAAGTTGAGGCAAATGAAAAAGACAAATAATAAAAAAATAATTTACCTTAACAAACGTGCAGAAGCCCTTTTTTTCTGGCTCAAAAGGAAACGAAACACAGTTGAATTATTAATAAATTGCTTAAAGTGATGAATCATCGATTTACTTCTATAATTAGCAATGTGAGGATTTTTAAGAAATAATTGCGTGAAAAGGTATAAGATCTACCTGGTAATTTGAAGCAGGATATTCTTTTCTTATATAATAATATAATTATAAAAAAGGTTGAAAATATTCACAATTCCTTCGCAACTCGCAAGTCACATTCGTGTGTGACACGTGTCACAGAAAATCAAACAAATTTTATTAATTGAGAGAATCTTATGAAAATCTCTGAGCTCATTGTTTTTAATAAAAGATGCTCTATCTGGGTGTGTTGGTTGCTCCACATGTTCATCGTATAAAATACGTATCACCTAATATTTGGCGTATCGTATAGTATGATTTTTTATGTCGCATACAACTACGTGTACAAAATTTTGTTCTATAAATATATTATATTTTTGTCAATTCTCTCAGATTGTGTTGCAGCATTCTTTCATTTCTCTCGTGGTTTCATTAATTCTCATTTTTCAATAATGCAGAGAAAGTGAGATTCTTTTTGGCATATTTGATGGGAGATTCTAATTAATTAAAAATAATAAGTGAATAAAAATTTTATTTTAATAAAATCAGATTAAGTTTAAAATTTATTTTTTAATATAACATTAAAGTCATTTAAAATTTTATCTTAAAAGATTTATCGGTGGGAGAAATATACGATAAAGAGATTTCATATCCATATTTAATCTGAAACTTAATATGTCTGTAAGAAGATATGCGTTAAAAATCCATAAATATTTTATTCAAGCTTACTTGAATGGTTTTGTATATATGTTTATACATTTATACAAAAGAAAAAAAAAGTTGTTTATGTTTTGAAAGGGTGTGTGTGTTTATAGGAGCATTTATAATGTAGGGATGTTTAAAAGTTTTCAATTTAATATTTTTGGATTTGTGTAATATCACCAGGTTAAGAAGATTTTATTTTTATAGTGAAGTTTTTAATTTACTTTTATATATTTTTTTAGACTAGAATATAGATCCATTTTTGTCTTTTTTTTTTTAATTCACTTTGCTTGGTTTTGTAAAGAATGTATGTATTACACCAAGTAATAATCATACTCAATTGAAGTTTAAATTATGATAATTTATCTTTGAAAATAGACTTCTTAGAACTAAAAGATAACAAGTGAAACACATGATTATTAATATGATTTTGTTTTTAGTTTTTAATCTTTTTCTTAACTTTTATTTAATTTAAATGTATGGTTACTGAAGTTTTTCATTTCAACTAAACTGAAAAAAAACACACTTTAACATATATAAATAAATACAAATTTTACGTTACAAATCAATTTTATGAATTTAAGTTAAAATCTGTCATGTTATAAAAGTAACTTTAATGTTTATATTTAACATATAATATTATGTTAAAATTCATGATTGATTGTGTTTTTTTTTTTAAAAAAAAAACTCCGATGTATAATGTAAAGTTTATTAGCATATAGTGTTCCATTTTGTTGTGTCCGTTTTCATTTTCTAGTTTTTATGGTTTTTCAATCTTAGTAAATAGTAAATCGTGTGAAATAATCAAAGAGGGAGAAATCGATTCTGATTCTTTTGCAGCAGATGGATAGCAGAATCTGGAGATGGAAAATAAGAATGTAGAGTTGAGTGATGTGGTTTTTACTGTCGAAGCTTTCTAAGCAACCACTTCTTTCTCAAAGAGATGTCCAAAGCTAAAAATATCTTTGCCTTCGTCTCATCTTCAAACATATCAGAAGCATCCATTACTAACTCCTCATCTATGTCAGGCATAGCCTGAAGAACACTCAAAGCATCTTCAAATGATGAATTGCTGTTCTCTCTCTTATTCATCAGTGCCTTCACGGCACTAGCCATCTCAGACAAAGCTTCTTTCATTCGCAGCTTCTTTTTGGGAAGTGTTGAGTCTCTAGACATCATCGTACCAGGCCTTTTCCTGACATGGTGTGTCATTGGTTTTTCTCTGTCTTGGTTCGATATTTCATTGTTACTAGCCACATCTAAATTTCCATTTGTTTCAACGGCATCAATGTCAATTTCATTGCTGCCACTCACCACCAAATTCCCAAATGATTCCTCACCATCATTTTCCCTTCCCTTTCCCAGATCTTGCTCTGATATGTCAACATTGATGATATCAACCAAATCTTCAGATGTTTCATTCAAACCCATGTCAATGGTAAAATCATCTTCTTCCATCAAGTGAAGCTGCTCCAGATTACTCGCTTTGACATTTGATATTTCCATTACTCTGTTTCCGAAAATCTTGCATAAATCATGGAAAAGATACAAACACTTGTTTTTATATGAGATGGCATCTGGGTGATCCTGCAAACATCATTCAGCAACAAGTTGTAATCATAATATTTTGAAGAAACGGCATTTGAAAACTATTCCACCAATAGACCTCTACGCAAGCTAACACAATCAAGAAAATGGGATACTTGGAAGTGGGGAAGAGTACTAAAAGAAATAACATAAATTGAGAAAACTGCAAGAGATGATATCATGGTTATTTTGAATATTTTTATGGTTTATGCACACTGTGCACATATAAATACTACAAAATTAATGACATTCATAATGAACAACAAAAAGTCATAGGTGTTTTCAATCAAACATTCAAGTATATATCCACAAAATCAAATATAAGTTCCCCAAACAGGAATCATCAATTATCAATCATGATCTTCTAAACTCAATACTTCTTTATAATTTTTTCACTACAGGAAGATTTCATTTTTGAAAATTGAAAACTTAAAAGTAGTCCCCCAAAAGACCCATTGTTTCTGTTCACGGGGCTATTTTGGAACTAACACTTAGAGCTGCTATTTAAAATGCTAGATGATATCAAAAGAATGCTGTCAAAGGAGAGAGGACCAAACCTTAATATATGCATCCCAGACATCATCCTCAGCAATTATTGTTTGTAGGGTTTCATTCCATGCAAACTCACTGTGACTGAGAATGTTGCAGATGTCATCATGTTCCTTCATCAAGCATAAATATTGATCCATTAGAACCTTCTTAGCAGATTGGAGTCCCCATCTACCGTTGAATGTTTGGGCCAAATGCATCCAAGCTTCCTCATTGAATAGATTTTCAATCCCATTTCCATTATTTACTTGCTCAATCATAACGTCAACAAAACGGCGTTCCATTGATTCTGTCCACTCTATTGGAGAACCAGCATCATAATTTGAGAAAACGCCATTCTTCTGTTCACCTAAACGAGAAATATCCATAAGAATATGGAACACCATCTAAATTTACAAGGAAAACACTTTGATTCCCAGAAAAAGGGAATGCATTTTATCCTATGAAGTATAGTGATGACAATGTGATAAATGAGAGACATTCAATGTCAACCATTGCCCAACTTCCTATCAAAAGAGTAATAGTGTGTTTTGGTGGTAGATGTGTTGCAATAGGATACAACAAGACATGGGATTCTCTTTTATATTTGAAGCATCTGAAGAAAAGAAAATAAAAGAACAGGATTTTCCTTTCCATCTTCACAGGAAAAAAACAAATTCAACTACCTAAGTTTTAACTGGTTAAATCAATTTGCTATAGACTTTTGAACATCCCATTGGCCAGGAACAAAAGGAATGAGCAAAGGAAGGAATGCATGGTTGCCACTTGCCCTTGAGCATTGTGATATTGAATTCGTGCAAAATTTTAGTTGGATATAAGAGGTTTGCTTTAGACTTTGCTTCGAACTAAAAAAAAACATTATCAGTAGAAAAAGAAATTTTAAACCGCTGGAAGCTTAAACTAACAGGTACTTGGGGATGTAAAGGGTAATAATAAATACATTCATGCCACACTCAACAATCTACCAGCCTGTGTTGTCCAAGATAATGACTTACTGTAGCAAGTAATGTGAAAAAGAAACCTGCTATCAATGTCGGTAATTCTCTAGTTAGATGTGCATTATGTGCTAAATAGAGATATCTTGTAGCGGTACCTTTCGCTCCAAATATTATACACAATTTCCCATAGTCAGGCAAGGTTTTAACTCTAAGTGATCGAGCTTCAGGGTGTGCCTGCATAAATTATATGTTAACTTATTAATAGAACAATAAGTTACAAGACACCTGATCAGAGAGGAAAATGGGTCAGTTACCTTAGTATAAGAATCCCAAACATGATCCTCTGCACCAATCATTTCTCTTGTATCATCCCATGAGAACCCATCATGCTGAAGAAGATGGTCTACATCATTGAACTGTTTCCTCAAATGTTTGTAACGATTCTTCAGAACATCTTTGTCATATTGAGAATTGAATTGTTCATTGAAAGATGTAATCATGTCATTCCAAGCCTGGGAAATGAATGTCTGCCCAAGTCTATTTCCATGTTTAACTTGGTCCAATAACAAGTTAATGAGGCATCTGTCCATTGGGGGTGTCCAATATGTTCTAGTCCGGTCAGTGCCACTTGGGTTGCGACTTCCTTTTACTTCACCTTCAGGGAAATGATCACAGAGGTAACTACTAAGTTCTCCAGAGATCTTAAGGCCTAAGATATGAATTATAGCATATTCAATAAATGACAAAAGCAAAGGGACCCCAAATACAATCTACCCATGCTAGCTATGTAGCTTGTTCAAACATTCTCGTATCTCAATTAGATTCATAAATACAAGTTTCTGAGAAGATAAAAATATAAAACATCTATAGACCAAACATGTCTTTGGTATTTCCATGTAGTTGATACATCTGAAGAGACAAATTGACAATGCTACAATTGCAACAAGGGGGTCTGAAATTCCCTTTCGGAGTTGAAATTTAAAAACCCACAAGTTCCAAACAAATTCATTTCTTCAATATTTTTATGTTCAGTTGCACGCACCTCCGTAGAAGTTAATATATAGGACGATTCTTCATTAGGTTTTTGCATGATCGATATGGAGCAAATTGTTAATTTTGTTTTAGAAAATGCAAGAAGACAACGTAATAAATTGAACAGGGTGATGAAAGCTTTCCATTGATACACACCGTCCTTTGTTTCTTCTGATATGACATCTTCGTGATTTTTCTCCGGTTGCAAATTACTGATCTCATTTTCGGACACGTTTCTGAATATTAATTCTAAATCACGATAGTTTGGCAAAGTTTTCGATCTATATATTCGTGCATGCGGATGTGCCTACAAGAGTTTTAAGTCAATCAGTGCCAAGAATCACGTATATCATATACTCACTCTTCTTGACCACATACCTTGACATAAGAATCCCAGATATCATCATCAGCCAAAAGCATTTGTTGTTGTTCATTCCACGAAAAGCCTTGTTTTACAAGATTTGTTATATCACGGTAGTATTTCAACAGTTTCTTGAACCGATTCTTTAAAACCCTTCTACCATGCTGACATCCAAACTTAGTATTGAAAATGGCTAGCATATCTGTCCAAGCTTTTTTATTGAATCCATTGTCCACTCGATTGCCCCAACTCAACTGATCAACCATAAGCTCTATAAAAAACTGGTCCATTGAAGCAGTCCAATCCGTCCTGGTACGATCAGAACATGGTACAGCAACGGTTCCTGTCCCATCAACTACAAGACGCAGAAAACATAATTAACATCAGCTCCCATTTCTACAGAACAATTAACCGATTTCCTTGCACATGTTGCATTTATCACCGGAAAAAATGCTGCTAACAAAAGAAAATAGTACAAACAGTGAGAGCTTACGGGGTTTTTGTGGTGTCAACCAATAAAAAATTCTTCTGTTTGTTCAAGTTTCTTTATTTTTACAATAACTACTTTAAAAATCATACTTCACATGGTTTTTTATTTGTCGACATTAAGTTGACTTTAACTTAATCTCTATTATATGCATAGGGTGGAAGCAATACTCACCCAAATGCAGTTCTTGCAATTTATCATCAAGGCGTACATCATGGCTAGATAAACTATATCTTCCGTCAGCAACAGCGTTGCCATATATGACACACAAATCATCAAAGTTCAACACTGGTTTTGTCCTGTAGCATCTAGTATCAGGGTGAGATTTCAAATAAACATCCCAAACAGAATCATCATCAGCCACAACCATTTGCCGGGCAGCATCCCACGAAAAACCGAATTGAGAAAGAAGACTCTTGACATCATTGAACTGCTTCCACAAATTGGTATACCGAGTTTTCAGGACATCTTTGTCGAACTGTGAACCAAAGTTAGCATTGAACGAGGTGAGCATGTCTGTCCAAGCTTGTTTGTTAAAAGTGTGGCCAACCCTGTTCCCTATCTGCAAATGCTCCAACATGAGATCAATGAAGTAGCGTTCCATCAATGGAGTCCAATGCATCCTTGATCGTTCGGTTCCATTGCTTAAACAACTTTGGCTTTGGGTACTCATTGTTTGTTGCTTACCAAACACCACCAAAGTTGTGTAGTGCCCTCATACATAACATGCATTTGGGAGCAACAAAATCACGACTTTGGAGTTTGAGCATAAAAGGGGTGGAAAAAGTTTGGGACTTTTACAGTGGCGATTATGTGAGTCAAGTGAGAGTGAGTGAGTCCAAGTTTGTGCAATATTGAAATCTTAACCCTAATCCAGAATAAGGGATGAAACCCCGCTCAGCATTCGCCGATTGTTTGGCTATAGCTGCATTTATAAATATGGGCTTGGGTTTGTGCCTCAACATCGAACTGAATTCGTCACAAGGCTTTTTCTTCCTGTACCCCACAACTTTTAACTCCACCTCTAAAATGATGACTCTCTCACTTTTGTAAACTTTTGTTTTATGTATTCTGAAAATTGTTCAGATTAAGCTTTACAAAATATGATTTTTAAACAGAATTTTCATAATAGAACTTTTCGAAACATGCTCTTCCAAACAATATACTTTTTGAAAATGTTCTTTTGAAATATAATTTTCAAAACAAATTTCCTGAAACAATACGTTTTTTACCAAACAAGCTTTCAATAATATATAAAATACACTTTGGAACAAGCTTTTCAAAACTAATATGACATTTTTCAAGATGAACTTTTCAAAATAAAATTTTTAGAATAAATTTTCCAAAATAGATATATAATAATTTTCAGAATTATTTTTTATTTATATGAGCTCTCTCCTTTTTTTCTTCTCTTGTCAAAGAGTGATTTACTACTAACCTGTCGTCAGAAAAAAAAATTGCTATATGTGACAATATTCAAATGAATAAAAGGATAATAATAATGCATGTATGGAGAATGTAGCCCAAGAAAAAAATAACAATAAAGAGAAGTAGCTACGTTTATCTATTTATTTTATATATCTCCCTTTATTACTTTATATAATTAATCATGATAGTTACTTTTTTTTTTCTGATTCACTTTTGGCATTTCTATATTAATGTATAAATAAAAGACTCATGTTATAACCGATGTATATATTTTTGTATAATTTCATCTTCTATTATAAAATTTTGCTAACTATTTTACCTTTATAGAAATTATTTTTGTAATTATACTTTTAGGATGAAAAGATCTCAACACAGCAGAAGTATTTTTCAGTGGTTTGTTATAAAGAAATAAAATAAAATAAAAAATTTGAATGGACAGTCGTAGATGGAAAGGTGACAGAAAATAAAATCTTAGAAGAGAAGTAGAGATCACCAACCAAACTTTTCACGTGGGGAGTAGTGGAAATAAACATACCTAAAATATTTTTTAACTTAACTTTTTTAAATATGGATATATTTTAATGTTAAATTTAAAAAATTAATGGATATAATTTGTTTAACTTACAAATATTTATTTTTTTGTTAAATTATGTTTTATATTTATTCATTTTTAAAACTTAAAATTCAAAATATAATAAAATTTAAGACAAAAGACAAATTTTAAGTTTGTATATAAGTTTATGAAAAAAAAACATATTTAATAAAAAACAATTTAATCCAAAGGAGAAGGCTAAATTTAAGAACGCTGAAATAAACAATTTAAGAAATCACATGAAAAATAGGGTTATTTTTTCCTTTTTGTGACATTTTTACTGACCAAAAACTACTTTTTATGACAATTTAGAAAAAGTGGCTTTTTAATTTCGCATTTCCCAGGAGAGTCACCGAAAAATATATTTTTAAAATAATTTAGAGTAAGAAATGTATTTGAAAATATAAATAAATTTTAAGTTAAAGTAAAAAAAACAATTTCAAAGTAAAAAGTATATTGAAATAAATAATTAAAATTTAATTTATTATTTTAACTATTTTCTTATAGAATGAAATATATATCAAGAAAACATTTTATTGAATTTTATTAATTATTTTATCACTTTTGTTTTGATTATTCTTTTTATTATAATATAGTAAAATATTATTTTTATGTTTAAATAATCAACTATGCGTAATGTATAATAGATTATGATTTACTTTCTCATTTACTTTCTTTCCAAATGAGAGGTGATGGTATTTAATAATTTTTATTATTAAATAATATAATATTAATGTAATATTTATTACTAAACTAAGTTGAACAATGGAAATTTTTATAAAGATGAATCTGAGTGTAGGGATTATAATGTCTATTGATAAGAAAGTCTTGTATAAGAAACATGATTAATTTTTTTATCTATCCGGTATAGTATTTGATCCCTGAGCTTATAGATCAGTCCAAACAAGAATATTTTTTTTTTCAATTAATTATGACATGTAAAATATTAGAATGTAAGATTTTAATAACTTTACTTTATTTGATTGAATTAGTAAAAATAATAAATTTTATAAGCTTATTTTTTAAAATAATTAATATTTATAATATAATTTTTTCATTTATTTATTTTTAGGACAATTCTATGAGAAATTTCATAATAAATATGAATAACTAAAACAATAATAAAAACTAAATGTCAAAAACTAAAGTTAATTAATATCTAATTCACACGTTACCATGTTAGTATATTAGTAGATATATTATAAACAATGGATATATTTTAAGACAAACATAAATAGATCAATGTACTAAAATACTCTATCCATTTTACACATATATTGACATAAGTTTTTTCATTTCTAAATCTTTGCATGGAAGAAAAAACTATTACGAAATATTTCTGTCTTGTGTGATACAACGAGTTACCAATTTTGTCTTATCTTTACCCTTTTTTATAAAAATAAATACGTTACATTAAATTTTTTTTGATTAACTTAATATTATAAATTTGATTTATAAAATAAAACTTATATTTATTTATATATTTTAAATTAATTTTGTATTCAGTGATCTATGATTTCCACCGATACCAAAAAATATGTTTCATATTTCTGTATTTTTATACGGATAATGATACTTAAACAACATTTTTTTATAACATTTGAAATATCATTTACGTATCGTTTATATGTCATTTTATGATTAATTCAAAATTACTCCACGATCAATAATAATAATAATAATAATAATAAATATTGGCATAGAAACGTCAGTCATATATGCTTACACTGCAGAAATTCTTATTATGAATTAAATCAAGGATTTATATATATATATTTGCAAGAGAGATGCTAACTGTGTAAATAGCAGAGCAAATTCCTTAATTTCTCTCTTTTTCTGAGCTTTACACCTCCCCAAATCACATTGTAACTCCCACTCTTACATAGACTTCAGTGTATATTTTCAATCACCATCAAATGTCTGAAAACATCAAATTCCAAAATGGGAGAAAATATAGTCTTTGGTGGATCGATTTTGTTTTTTCTTTGTCAAAATCATATCTTTCTAATTGTTTTGAAACAATCAGGGGCTTCTGACTAGAGGGTTGCCAGCTTTTTCAAATCAATAAAAAGTTCAAAGAAAAGTACTCAAATCTAAACCCTATAAATCAAATAACCTTCACAGCAACTAGGATAAATCTAATAAAACAATTTATAGTTTAATAGAAAAAAAGAAAACAGCAGATAATGAAAATTTTGATTTATTTCTCTCTGTTTTATTTAGTCTCCTTTCACCCCTTTATACATACATGAAACTGGTTATAGATATAAGAATTTAGGAAGATTTGTAGTACTGGAGTAAACACAAGGCAGAGCCATATTCGAAAAGCAACAGAAGGAGAAACATAATCCCTTATCCAGAGCATGGACAGAGAAATTTTATTGCTAATACTATTAATACTAGGGTGAGGTTGAGGGTGATGGATTGAGTTCAACTACAGAAACAGAGAAACAAAGAGATGGTGATGGAAAAGGAAGAAGAAGAGTAAATCAATTGATAACGCGACCAACGACAGGGTACTTAGCTTGAAACTTGTTCTCCCAATCGTTGAGAACTCCGATCTCCTTTTCGGAGAGGCCGTCGAGGGAGGGGGAGATGTCTTCGTCGTTCTTGCTCATCTTGGCGAGGGCTCTGCTGGCGTCCTTGCCGGCGAACATGGCATAGGCACCGCCGGGACCGTAGAAGGATTTTCCGGTGGTGACGTCGTAGACGCGGCCCTTCACGGCGACATAGATGGGCTTGGAGGGGTCGGTGCCGTTGTACTGGCTGAGCTGGTGCGGCGTGAGGTCCATTGGGCTTGGCAGCGTTGATGAGATGAGATGCGATTGAGATGAGAGGCTTCAGAATATGAAGAAATCAGTGCTTCACCTTTCATTCTTCTCAACAACTTGTCCTTATTACACATACCCCACCTATCACCTACTACTCTCTTTCTCTTCATTATTTTCATTATTATAATTATTTATTTTCATATATTATTTTTAATTCTTCTTTAATTTTATCTAATTTATAAAATTATTTTATGATAATATTATATTATAAATATCTTAAATTTAGGAAAATTACTTTACAGTTATTAAAATATTTTTTAATTTAAAAATATAGATTATAATTTTTTAGATTTTTAAAAAATATATTTTAAAATTCATAAACTTTTTATATTTATTTGATATTATTCTTTTTATTATTATTTTTCTTTTTTAAGAACATAATTTTTTTTATAATCATTTTATCTTTATTATTTTATCGTCACGTTTTTTAAAATATTGTATAAATATTATCAATAAAGTTATAAAAATATCTTTTAGCAATATATCTAAAGAAGATCATGAACTCTTTTGACAATGTGATTTTGTAAGAACCATATGTCCTAAATCCTTATAAATTAAGTAGTTTTTTTAATTGAATTTGAAATATAAGAAAGTATAACATTACATTCGTGTCAAAACCAGGTTGAATTTATAATTATAATGTTTTTCCTCAATTTTTATAAACCCTAATAGTCACAAATATTGCATTTCACTTTTATGGTTTATGGAATTCAAAATTTGTAAATGCATTGAAGGTGGGAAGAAATTTTCACACAAGGGCATGCCTTAGGCTTTTAATGGTTAACTTGGGTATAGTGCCCACTGTCACATTAATTAAAATTGGATGTTTTTAAATGAAAAGCTTATCTCGTGTTCCGCCAAATAAATTTATTTGAATATAATATGTGAGATGAGATGCCATACACATATACCATAAATATTTATTGAATGCTATCATTATTACTATTTTTAAATTTTTTTAAAGATGAAGGTATGTATTGATTGAGGGATTAATTATATGATGGACTTGTAATCACTAAATAGATCAATATTTTATGCTTTGTTTAATTTCAATTAATGTTGAATTGATGTCAACTACCCCTAAAATAAAGAATGCTGGATTGTACATATATTAATTGGTTTATGGATTTATAGAAATGTGTTGTTATAAGATTTTTGGATTATTCAAAGATAAATCATGCTTATAATTAATAATATAAATTATTTATTTTTGTTTATATAAAACATATACGTCAAAAATGATATATTTTATTGTATATTGAAATGTATGTTGTGAAAAATAAATATAAATGAAGAAGTGATAAGAGAGGCAAATGAAATAGCATCAATAATGTGTTTGAAAGAGAGAGAAGAATAGTTATTTTAGGTGATTTTATTGTATATTCACTTTAATATAAATGTGAAATGTGTATTGATGATGATATAATCTTAATTAAACAAGCTATGCAAAGTGAAAATTCATAAAAGTGGTCGAATTAGTTTAAATCAATGGATGACAAAAAAATATATAATGTAGTTGAATTACCTAAAGACAAAAAGAAAGTTGGTTTTAAATTATTTGTCAAAGGTTTCATTCGTCTATAAGTTGCAAAGAAAATTCTTACATATTTACAAGACACAATAATTACAAGTTTTCATCAAGGAAACTCACGTTTGAATACATCTTTCTTTTGGTTGGAGGAGCAGTATCATGGAAAAGTGAAAAACAATCTATGATTGCCACGTCTGATGAATTTGTAGTATTATAATTGTTTTTTTAATAATAAATACTCGAAAATAGAAAAAACACATAGATTTGATGTATTATTAGTAAAAGAGGAAGTAGAGTAAAAGGTGTCAATTGAGCATATCGATACAAATTTAATGATAATAGATCTATTAATTAAATATTTACCTCTCCATACATTTATGTTAATGTTAAAAGAATGTAGTGTATGGTGTATATATATACAGTATGGTTATAATGCTTGTAGTGTTTAATACTCGTGAACTCTATTATAAATGTTTTTGTTTATTTTGTCATTCACATTACTTGTATATATCATTGTTTTGTTTGTTGAAAAGATGGAATGTATCTTTGAAAGGAGATTAAGAATATCTATTATAATTTAATTAAAGTTAAGTTAAATGATTTTCGATACACGAAATTAATTTTTTTTATTGGATAACTTGCAACTACTATGATCCAATCTTCTAAGTTAAGTAAACGAACAATAATAACTTGATAAATTCAATGTATAGTGTGTTAGATTTTCAAGTTTATATAAGTCAAGTGAAAGAATATTTGATTATTTTAATAACTCATGTAATTTACAGAATAATTTTAATATAATTTTTTTTAATATAATGATTATTAGATTATAAACGTGTTAAAGTTATGAAAACTTTTTAGTTATTAAAATCAATTCTCTCTACTCTCACTTTATTAAAGATACTATAGTATTTTATTAAGTTATATTACAATTCTTTCGTAAATGAGAAAAATGTCACGTTGAACAATGAAAGACCAGTAAAAACATCCTATATAATCAATAAAATCATACAAGGAAGTAATAAAAAGGAAAATAACCATTAAGAGATATTTTACAATAGATTTAATTAAGTTATTGAATTCTTATAACAATATAATTTTGTGAGAATCATATACCCTAAAATCATTATGAAATATAATAGTGTCTTCAATTGAATTTGAAATGCATGAAATTAAAACTTTACATCTGTATTTTAAATTGCTTATTCATTCATAGGATATTCTTCCAAGGGAGTGTTGGTGGGATTTTTAGTGGTGTAGAGAGTTAAAATACTGAACAATTGGGCTGAAGATCCAATAACATATTGTCGTTTGGGCTCCCTTCAATTTAAGCTGAGGAAGAGTTCCAGAAGAATTTTCTTATGGCGGGCGTATAAGACATTTCCGGTGTCTTTTTCCATGTTTTTGTTATGGGCGGTGTTTTCCTTCTTATAACAATAACAATTTTTCATTCATCTTCTTCCATTCTTTTTCCTCCGTATTATTGCAGAGAAGAGTTTTTAATATGAGTAGGTGCGTCTATTGCAGCACCGCTTATGCAGTGATTCACAAGAGTTTGTCGAAATCTTCAACTCAATTTCCAATTCCTAAGAATGCTGTAACGGTCAACAGAAATTCTCGCCTGCGTGTCCACGTTTCTATGGTGGACTCCTCCTCTTCTGATTTCGCCAAGCGCATCGAACGAGCCTGGTTAATTTCCAAGGTTCAATCTCTCTCTATCCCTCGTTCTAATTTCGTTTTAGGTTTTTTCGTTTTCATAAACTGGCTTCCCTTTTCAGAATTTTTAATTTAATTTAATTTAACATGTTCGAATTCTTTTAAGTACATGGTAGAATTCGAAGTCTGTGTTTATATATTAAGTAGTTGGATAATCAAGTCTTATGACTATGCTTGATCAAATACCCTTTCAAGGTTCATTTCTTAATGTGTTTTTGGGGATGTTTGACTAACCATGGTTATCATCTGGGTTGTAGGCGAGCTTAATTTTGATACGCTCAGCGTATAAATATTTGCACTATCTTAATTTAAGATTAGTTTACATATGGTTGCTCCAATTAAATTCAATGCTAAATAGAACATATTTGTCAAAGGGCAACGTTAATCTGTGATTAAGTATTAACGAGGGGATTATTAAGCTGTTCCTGCATAGTCATTGCAATCGGTATCAATAGGCAAGATATTTTGTAGGAAAAGATTATTTTCCATGTCACACCAAGTTTAAAATTTATAAAATTCATTTTGATGTTTGATGTTTCTGAGCTGGTCTTTGATATATATTTGTGATGCTTACAGCAACCAAGGCCAATCGTGTGTTCATCTTGCGACTCAAAAGGGCATATTGAATGTAAATGGTGTGCGGGTACTGGTTTTTTTATCCTTGGTGATAATATGCTTTGCGAAGTTCCATCTAGAAACACTACCTGTATCATATGCACCGGAAAGGTACCTCTCTATGGCTAACTTAATGTGATGAACTCGTAGCAAACGGTTTACTTGGTATTTAATTTTGCCCTTAATCTGTTATTATTCAGGGATCAATGTGTTGTTCTGATTGTCAAGGAACAGGCTTTCGTGCAAAGTGGTTGGGAGAACCTCCTACTTCCTAGTACCAAAACTACCGCTCAAATGGTGGTGGAGCTTGGCTTGTGAGTCCTGAGAATTGTAGTTATATTATACCTCGTCTTACTTGAGTCTGACAGATGCAGCAGTCTCTTTAGCTTTATTTTGAAAAAATTGTCTGGTTATTCATTTTTTAAGATTGAATTGTTACTAAAAGCAATCAATTTGTACCATCTTTGTATGTTTATTAACTTGTATAAATGTTGTTGTTTTACCAAATGAAATGAACGTTTATGCTCCCTGAAAACGCATTATATGACAGTCATGATCGGTATGAGTTTGACAAAAATAATCATACTGACTCTACCTGTAATATAACGAGGCTTTCCTGCCAAAGCATGTTCAGATTTTGCGTTGAATTGTTGACAGGAAGAACTTTTTTCTCCTTTTTCCTTTCTGGTTTGAGCAACAGAGATAAATTTCTTCTTACAAAAGAAAATGAGAAAATAAAATAAAAACTGTTTTTCACAGGTTAACTTAGTACATGCATAAATTAATCTTTAGAAATATTTATTTTTTGATTTTTTTATACTAATTAATAATAAAGTTTTTAATTTTAAAGTATCTTATTTTACTTATAATAAATAAATCTCATCTGAGAAAAAAATCACTTGGCGAAATTGTGTTTGCTTTGTTTAGTTACGATAGAATAAAATAAAAGCAAGTTTATTTAAATCTAAAGCACAACTGCCAGTGAAAAATGCAACTTCTATTGATTTTGAAAGTATATAAACTTTTGTAACAAGCACAGTTTTGTATTAAAATCTTTCAAATATAATATTACTTTAGCTCAAATCTAATTTCGTAAAATAAAAAATACTTAAAACTATACAAATGTTGTGCCAAACCCAATCAAATCTGTAACTCATTTAGTAATTAGAGAAACTACAAGTATTAATTTGAACAACTATTTTTCCAACTTTTCACTCACAATCTCCTATGTGTCCTAACAAAGTTTGTAGTGTTCATTTCAATGGCGCTTGAGCAAGCATAGACTCCAACAGAGCACAGGGAAGCAGCTGCCAAGAGAATGGCCTTCCACTGTTTCCCAGATACAAGAATTGCCAAAGCGACCAATGTAACTGCCACAACTGAAAGGGCATTTTTCCAAGCTTGGAATGCTTTGACTACGGTTCGACATCCTTTGCAATGTATCACATGCCTAAAATATCTGTTGGCTAAATTTGGAGCATGCATTGTTCCAATGCCCCCTTTGGCAGGTGAAGAAGCTGATTGTCCTGCAACGAGTCCGGCGGGTGCATGTTCAACCACAGCAGGTTCTTTGGGCAAAGAGATAGTGCTGTGACCAAAATGATATGGCATCCCATGCCCCACTTTGTCCATCCACTTCCTGTATTCAGCAACCCATGTGTCTGATGATTTCAGATTCAGATAAAGTTGCTTTGTTGGAACCTTCTCTTTCAAGAGAATTTCATTCTGAGATGATAAGAATCCCATGTCTTGCTCAAAAACCTTGGATGCATTCTGATGGAAGTACCACTCAGGAAACAGCTTTGCCAGTGGAGATGATGATCTTGTTGATCCAAACCTCACTATAAGCATGGATTTCCCTTGCCCAGTTGGTCTACAAAGGAACAGGCCACTGAAGTAGTTTTTTACACCATTCTTATCAACCATTTCTCTGTTATTTTGTAGAACACACGGAGCCTCAAACCTCAAGAAGTTAGGCCTGGACCCATCTTTCTCAGCACCCCACCAACCTGCAAACCCTCTATCAGTTCGTTCGGTCACCTCAAAACTCAGTGGCCGAGCATTCTCCCTTTTTGCGGTCCAATCCGTTCTGTCATGTGAGATAGGGATATGAGCAGGATCCATCAGGTTCTCCAGAAGAATAGAGTGATCGTAAGGGAGTTCATGAACTGTTGAAATGTCTCTGAATCCCGGCCTTGCAAAGTTCTCAAACCAAGGTAGTTTACTATCATTTGGAGGTGTTTTGAGGGACATCCACACCCAAATAACACCTTGAGAGTCCCTCACTTCATACGTTTTAACACAAGCTGTCCTAGGGATTTTGGCATCAGCCGGAAGCTGTTTTGAAAACAGAAAAATAAAATAAAATTGTCACTTGGCAACATCATGTGGCCTTAAGCTGGGAATGTAACTTTGATTTAGCCGATGATAACAGCAGGTGCACTACCAACCTGAGGTATCTTCACACATTTGCCCTCCCCTTCAAATTGCCATCCATGGTACAGACACTCAAGCCTTCCATCAATCAACTGTCCCTCTGACAGTTTGGCTAACCTGAATTGTACGAAGACACAAGGTCCATCATTTGACAAACACAAAAATCAGCAATCAGTGAAGCTACATAAGGTAAAAGTAGTCACAAATTCCAAGTGAAAACAACCAAACTCAACCCACAATTACAATCATAATAAGCAGTGAGTAACCTGTGGGGGCAGCGATCTTCGTAACAGTGTAACTGGCCATTGCCATCCTTGAACAGCACGAGTTGTTTATCAAACACTGTGAGCCCCAAGGGTGCATCTTCGGGAACATTCTGAGTGAGATACAAAGGGTACCACTCCTCCGTCCAGTCATACTCCCCTTTTACCTCCTCCTCGGTGGTTGGAACCACAAGAACTGCACCATCTGCTTCGCTGTCAGCTAAAGGTGCAGCTTTTATGTCCGCAGTGGCGCCACACGTGGCGTGCTTGGATCTTAGCGATGGTTTGAAGGAAGCGGAGTAGACAGTCCAACGCAGTCCCTTGTTTGGCGGCGCGGAAACGCGCAAAGGGAGGAAAGTTCGAGTAGGAGACACAAAAGGATTCACCAACGCCATGTTAGGTAACAGAAGCGAAGAGTGAAGAAGAAGAAGTGGCAAAAATAAAAAGGAGGAAGAAAAAGAGAGACTTGCACGTTTCGTGTGTTGTTCCTGGCCACATAATACAACACCGAAGAAGACTCATACCCTCTTCCCATGTAACAGTTAAGATATAAAAGTAAATAAAAAACATGTGGATATCCATTAATTAGAATGATTTTTTTTTCATCTTAGCTATATTTATTTATTTTACTCATATGGACAAACCTTTTAAATATAAAAAAAAAATATTCATAGTTATTCACATAATTACAGTGTGAATAGTGTTTATCAGAAGTTTGACATGAAATTTCAGTTGAATTTCTTTTTCTTAGAAGGAAACAAAAAATGGAATATGTTATTTATTAGTTAATTTAATATTGTTCCTTCTGGAATGACAGTGTGTAGTGTTACCGTAGTACTTCATCAAACACTTTTATATTCACAAGGATAAAATAATTATAGTAAAGTTTTGTATTTTTTTTAAAGAATAAAAGGGAAAAAAATATAGTATGTAAAAAAATTAGATGTGTTAAAAATTATTTTTCTTTAAATTTATCCGCCAAGAAATAACGGAAACGAGAAATTAGGGTTTTGTGAGGGTTTCCGATCAGACAAGGGAAGCGAGAGAGGATGAAGATTGCGGTGGAAGGGTGCATGCATGGCGACCTGGACAATGTGTACAGAACCCTTCAGCACTTGGAGAAATCCCAGAACACGAAAATCGACCTTCTCCTCTGCTGCGGCGATTTCCAAGCGGTTAGGAATGAACAGGATTTGAAAAGCTTGAACGTCCCGCCCAAGTATCGCTCCATGAATTCCTTCTGGAAGTACTATTCCGGCGCCGAGGTTGCCCCTTACCCCACCATCTTCATCGGCGGCAATCACGAAGCGTCCAATTATCTCTGGGAACTGTTAGTTCACCTCAGCTTCACATTCTAATAACTGTTCTGTTGCAATGCGATTTAGGGTTTTGACAATTGTTTGTTTAGGACGACAACTGTGACGTAAAAACATTGGCTTTCCTGCCAAAATTACGGTCACGGACTGTTCTTCTAAAATCTTGACTGTTGCTGTTTTGGTAAGCTTTTGGTACGTGTTTGTTTTAGGTACTATGGAGGATGGGTTGCTCCTAATATCTACTTCTTGGGAGCTGCTGGGGTGGTGAGGTTTGGGAAGGTCCGAATTGGTGGTCTCTCTGGGATCTATAATGATCGTCACTATAAATTAGGTTGTTTATCTGTTTGTGAATTTTAAAGTGTTGAATCTGAATTGGGCGTTTGTTTGCCGATTACTGAATGATGTTAGGTGTTTGTTTGAGCAGGACGTTTTGAGAGGCCTCCCTATGATCAGAGTACCATTAGGTCTGTGTATCATGTTCGTGAGTATGATGTTCGCAAACTAATGGAACTTAAGGAGCCCATTGATGTTTTTCTTTCGCATGATTGGCCACTTAGAATCACTGATTATGGGGATTGGAAGGAGCTTGTTCGGCGCAAGCACTATTTTAGGCAAGAGGTGGGGCTTGTTGAAATTTTTGAACTTAATGAAACTGCCAGAGTTTAGTAATTATTATTCTGCGTGTTGCGAATGCTGGATTTGATTTGCTTGTATTGTTTTTTGACAAGGATTCAGCAACATTGAGAAAGCTATGAGCTAAGCGCTAGGATGATTGTCTCGTGTCTGTTTTATTAAAAAAACGAGAAACATAAATTTATTTCAGGGGAATGTGAAACCATCATATGCATTATCATTGAGCTTTATGCCCTGTTCGGATGAAACTTCTTAACAAGTAACTGTAGGAGAGAGAAAAAAATGGCTTTTAAGTTAAAATTAGCTTATGCAAAAAGTTCAAATAACCTTTTGGAGATGTTAAATTAGAGCACTTCTAAATTAGCTTATACACCACCCGCCAGCTAATTTTGAACTTTTTTCATATTTCATTTTATCATCTTTTTTTTTTCTCCTAAACGTATTTATTGAGAATCTGTTCCAGATAGGACTATGGTCTTTGATAATTTGTGTAGTGTTTAATTATTTCTATAACAAGGCAGTATCTTGTTTTTGTACCTAATAAGACTTATATTTGTCAGATAGAGGAAAAAAGATTAGGGAGTAAAGCTGCTGCTGAACTTCTAGAAAAACTGAAACCAAATTATTGGTTTTCGGCTCACTTACACTGCAAGTTTGCTGCTCTGGTTCAGCACGGGGAAGGAGGTCCACTGACAAAATTCCTTGCACTGGACAAATGTATTGCCGGGCGTGATTTCTTACAGGTATAGGCATACAATGATAGTTTTCAGGGTTAATCTTCTGTGATAGCCATTTGAGTTAGGCATTACAATCATGGCATGTTCTGTGCCTTTAGATTGTGGAAATTGAATCAGATGCAGGACCTTATGAGATTCAGTATGATGAAGAATGGTTAGCGATAACACGGAGGTTCAACCCTATCTTCCCTTTGACCACCAAAGGTGCAAACTTCAGGTGTGCATGTGCATGTGAAATCACCATAACATAATTGACAATTAGGATTTGAGTTCTCCAATTGTTTAGCTTTCCCCTCTCCCCCTTCAAATAATAATAATAACAATGACATATGCACTTGCTGACAGAGGTTTAAATCTCGAGATGGAAGATTGTCTTGAATGGGTTAGAAGCAGGCTGCGTGAGAAGGGGTGCAAACCATTTGAATTTGTCAGAACAGCTCCTTCCTATGATCCTTCTCGGTCCAATTTTGGTGGTGCTTTGACTGGTATTTCTTTTGTTTTCAATTACTAAGCTCACCTTGTAAGCCACCAATCAAAATTTTTTCAGCCTATTTTCTGGATAAAGATATTCTAATCCTGATCACTTAAGTGATTGGGCTAACCTGTTGGTGTATAATCTTATTCGTGCATACTTTGGGAGTTGTCATGCATGAACATCTTATATGCATGTTATGATTAGGCACTGTCGAACTATTGTGTCGTCCCATTCTTGTGCTTATGTCAGTAAAAAGTTTGATTTTTTTCATTTTGTGGTGCGGTAATACAGTAAAATAGGTTCCAAGTCAAACTAAAAATATTCCTTTAAATTGAATGTCAAATTGTCAATTACAATCTATATTCTGAATTAGTCACAATTAATTGAGAGTTACTTGTGAATTAACACTTCTCTTTTGACCTATTGTATTTACTCCTACTAATTATTTTTTCTGATCTTTCTAATAGTATAGTCCGATTTCTTATGCAACAGTGATGTTTGTCATTATTTCATCGTGTCATGTCTTGTATTATTTAAAATGTAACTATACGAGTGTTAACTTTATTTAATTTTCTTCTATGATTTTTTTCAGTGAATCCCAGGAACCCTCAGACAGAATCGTTTTTGCAGCTTCTGGAACTTCCATATCTTCTTGATAGAAATCCTGATGGAAAGGACTTTTCACCTTATCCTTCTCTTTCAGTTAAAAGAGGTAAACTTTAGCCTTTTAATGGTCATAGATAAAGAATGGAGTCCATTTTTTTTACAAAGACAGATAGAAGCGAAATCTGGAGAATATCTTGGAGACATACAATATTTCGTTTTGAGCTAAACAACTTACAACATCTCATACATTTCTAGGCATTAGTGATGCTAATGAGGACATTCCCATTGATGATGTGGATGATGATGATGATGTAGAACTCCCAAAAGTTGATAACGTTGAAAGTTGAGACCTGGACTTCAAATTTGTGAATCATCGTTTCAAATTAGCATACTGAATTGGTAATTATCTGCAACTAGCATTTTATGCCTAGTACGATATTGACTCTTGATGGGGCACTCACTAGATTGTGGATTTTCTTTCCCACTAATGAGTAGTTAAGTTGCATGTATATTATTAACTGACCATTTTTCTTATAACAATAAACGCTCTCAAGGCCTCTCCATTTTTCTTACAATTGCTGTTTACTGCATTTTCTGCATCAGGTGGTAGTGTAGGTGCCAATTGGTTCTGTCAAGGGATTTGCTGCTATTAATTGCGTTAGTTCTGTACTGCGCTTCCCTTTTCTTCATCTCTTGGGTATTCAAAGATGAGAAGCCATTCTTGTGTTTTGGATTTAAAAGCTCATATACAGTTATGCATAGAAAGACATTCAATGACATTGTGAGAGTATTCTGAGTGGGTGGAGGCCTCTCTAGAATGTATGTACATAAAAACTGTACTTTTAAAATTAAGTAAAACTTCAAATAAAAATATACTAGAGATATAAAAAGTCTTATATCTCAGGTTAAAAATAATAATAATTATACTATTACCAATGATTTTTTTATAATCAATAATAATAATAATAATAATTCTGTTTTGTTAGATAGAAGTAAATTGAATGTACGAGTTTTTAAATTGTGGGGATTAAGAAAAATTATGGTGTCTATTAATTCAACTTGAAAGCTAAAAATTTAAATTAAAAATTCGAACTAACTTCGGTGATAAAACAAGTATTGGTATTGATTCAACGATTCATGAATGAGATAAAATATTAATTGTTAGAATAACTAAGATTACTTATTTAATCTTAACTAATTTGAGAGGAATATCTTTTTAAAATACGTTGAGGCCTAAAGCGATTAGAGATTTAAAGGCTGTTATAATTGGTTTTCGACAATGCAATGCAGTTATGACTATTGATCAGAATATTGATGTTTAGATTTTAACAACTTTATAGTTCCTTAACCACGTCCAAGCTGTTCCATTGTGAATTTGGAAAAAGATTCTGTTGAAGATAGTTATAAAATTAATAACAATATACCCTTTTTAACCGTTGCATCCTTATAATCTTGTTTGGATTTTTGGGCTTACTTTCTGCACTCTTTTTTTTTTTTTGCTTTTTACTATCTCTATATTATAAAAAAAATAATTCATATAAACTATTTATATTAAAACCATTTAATATTAAAAATTATTGAGTCTTACTATTTTTAAACCATTACCAGCTCTAAAATGTCATATTCTAGTTCTTTACATTTTTCTCAACAAGGAAAATTTTTGTTCTTGAAAATTCACTTATTAAGTAGAAAGAAAAATATGCTCTCTTCATTCTTTCTTTTCACAAACACCTAGCTTGATCGAGATACTATTTCCAACAATTAGCTGACTGAAAACATTGCCTTTGTGCTAAATTTTCTAGTGTTCAACAATGTAGATTGGTCTAGTCATTACTCTTAAAACAACTTTTCAACCTCCAAACTTAAACTTTTATGAATCCTTTTTATTTTTGATCAAACAATTTGTATCTGTCAAACTAAACTGACCTTCCAAATGTCTTCCACTAACTCTTATAAGTTATTTTCAAAACTTTAGTTAGTCACTATTTCAAACTAAAGTCTTCTCGATATCGCTTCACATAATCTTATATCCTCTTTGAAGTACTAGACAACAGACTTAATCACACGCAATTCTAATATGCCGTCAAACACTGACACTCTTGATTCACCCTTATTCACAACTATTATGATAACATAATTAACATGTATATAATTAATTAAATATAAATATAAATAAACTTAATCTTGTTAAAAATATTTAATAAATATATCAATTTTAATAAAAATATTTGTAAAGATTTATATACAAATTAAATTTTGTTTTAATTTGGAGAAGGACAAAATTGTTTAATTTAAAAAAAAATTAGGACTAAATTGAGACAAAATAAAAATAGAGACCAAATTGAGACTAATGCAACTACATGTGGCCTAATATTACCATTGTCACGTGACACAATGTTAGTTTGACTCATGACATTTAAAAAAAATTAAAAGATATTAAAAAAAAAAACACGATACTTAATACTCTCTTTAATGGTGTTAGTACGAAACTAATGATAAAAATTTAATTACTTCAATTTTTCAAAAATAAAGACTCAATTAAAATTAAAATAAAAAATAAAAATAAAAATCTAGTAAAAAGAAAAATAGAGATTATTTTTATGATTAAACCTTACTAAGTAAGAATTTGCATTACCCCCACCAAATACACACAAAAGACACAAAGTATATGTATATATGGACAATTTTAATATATGGGTGCAAACGAATCAATTGTCATATTATTATTTTAAAATATTCATGTTGTATCTTATAGGTTTATCTACTTGAATATCAATACCTCGTAATGAAATTTTTCTTTTAAGTCATATCTTTACCCAGTTGTTAAATTTAACTACATATTTTTTCAGAATATAATTTTTAAGAAGTAACAAAAAAATATTTTAACTTCTAACAACGCGTAAGCAGTTTTACCATTAAACCTATATAAACAGTGCTTTCAATATATAAATCATAAAAAAAAAAAATAAGACATCGCCACATTAGTTACATGAGGTAACACATCTTAAGAAAAACTTCCACTGTAACTACTACGTTAACCTAAAGTTTATATGATCTTTTGAATTAAATTGAAGATTATTATGTACTTAGAAAAAGACAAGCACTTACACTAATTACATCGATAAAATGGTTTCTTCGACTAAAAACAACAGTGTTCAATCACATTCAGAATGCCTTCAAAGTTGATGACAGTTAATGGAAAAAACAACTCTTCTACTAATTCTTCCAAAACATTAGTTGGTTACAAATAAAGTTTTTCGGATAAAAATAAGAGATGCATGAGACATCTTTATTTATTGGTAGGAGACTTTTTAGAGTGATATGAAAAATAAATTCGTGAAAATCTGACCTAAAATCCACAATATTTTACCGTGTGAAAATCTACGTGTGTACGTGTATTTAACCTCTCTTCAACATTTATGAGTATTTTCATTAATTCTACCAAAACAATGCTTGGTGAGAGAAACCATACAGTAGTTAGAAACAGGAAAATGCATAACCAAATCCTCTATCTACCTACCGACTTCAACCAACCACATAAATGTAGTTTTAAATATGCACAATTTCCTAGTTATGTTACCTCTGCTATTGTATCATTATCAAGTTTAAGACTCTGCACATTCAATGCATTGCCCCAGAAGTACTAAAAATTGGTTCTATGGAGACAAGAACAAGAACTCTTTCCGTGGCAATCTCTTCTCTTTTTATGTTTTCTTTCGTTTGCTTTGTTAAGGGTAGCCTCTCTTTCAATTTCTATGCAGCTTCATGCCCATCAGCTGAGTTAATCATAAGAGACACAGTTAGCTCATTCTCTTCTACTGATCCTTCTATTCCTGGAAAGCTCCTTCGCTTGGTTTTCCATGATTGCTTTGTGGAGGTCAGTGTTAAACTGATTTTCTTTTGATTCTAAGCTCAGATGTTGCATGCATTCACAGTTGTACCTTACAGTGAGTTTTCTTGATGTGATAAGGGATGTGATGCCTCTTTGATGTTGCAAGGAAACAATACAGAACAAAGTGATCCGGGAAATAGATCTGTTGGAGGATTTTCAGTGATAGATTCAGCAAAAAGGGTCCTTGAGAAATTCTGCCCTGGAACTGTTTCTTGTGCGGACATAATAGCTATGGCTGCTAGAGATGCTGTTGAAATAGTAAGTTGTACCACATTGCATGGATGATATTCAAGGGAAAAAAAAGGTTATTTCGCAACATTTGACAGCCATTTTTTTCACATTTATGTATGAAATGAAAAACATTTGATGTCAAAATACCATTTTTTTCAATGGTATATTGACATGACATTTCTTTTGGTACTGTTATTAACTGAAGGGCACTTGAGAACAGGCTGGTGGACCTAGAATTATGATTCCTACAGGTAGGAGAGATGGGATGGTTTCATTTGCTTCAAATGTCAGACCCAACATTGTGGATACCAGTTTTTCAATGGATGAGATGGTTCAACTCTTTGCCACTAAAGGATTATCCTTACTTGATCTTGTAGTCCTTTCAGGTGCATGTTCTATATCCAAAAATAGTTGTAACTTTCCAAGGGAATGATTTTAATTCCCAAAGGTTTCTTCAGACTTCATACCTTTATCCTTTTAACTTTAATTACACAGAAGAATCTGTCAATCATGCTACATACTTATGTAGTGTTATTTAAGCTTTTCAGGAGCTCATACCATAGGCACAGCACATTGCAGCTCATTCAGGGATCGTTTTGGAGAAGATTGAAGGGGAAAGCTTATGCTCGCTGACAAAACCCTTGACAGTGACTATGCAAAAGTGCTGATGGAACAATGTCCATCTGGTGTACAACCATCTGTAAAGGTGAACAATGATCCTCAAACATCTTTGGTCTTTGACAACATGTACTACCAAAATCTTCTGGCTCACAAGGGCCTCTTCCAATCAGATTCTGTTCTCATAAGCAATGATAGCACAAGGATATTAGTGGAGGATTTTGCCAATGATCAAGACCTTTTCTTTCAAAATTGGGCTCAGTCCTTCTTGAAGCTCACCAGTGTTGGAGTCAAATCTGGTGATGTGGGTGAAATTAGAATATCTTGTGCATCGACTAATGCATAAGGGAAAAAAATTGTAAAATGAGGTTTTTCTTATTAGTATCTTCTGCTTACTTTATTTGTTGTCTTCTCATTTATTTTTTCAGGATAATAGTCTAAAGGTTGACTGCGTTTCCTTTTTTTCTTTATTTACCTGTTGTTTAATTTTATTTGGCTGCTCTTTTTTTTCTTCTTTTATTTAGGCTTGGAATTCAAAGAAGCACAAAATGAGAATTCTCGAGTGAAAAATAAAATAAAATTGGGCCTTTTTACCATCACACGTCACACAGAATCCATTCCAAATACCTGGGATTGCGAGCCAAATTGGAGAAATACTAACAGTAGTCTAATTTTTCACAACTGGATCAGACTGAAAAAAATAAAACGATTCATGATAGATAAGATAAAGGATAATCATACCTATAACTTTTTTTTTATAATTTTTTGGCAAAATTAAACATGGAAGTTCAACTAGAAGAAAGTTCAACCATTGTGAAAACGGGGATGTTCGTATTTGTACAAATAAGCGTATTAGTGTTTGAAAATTGAATCATTTTACTTGAAAAAAAAGATTTATTTGCATCATAGATATATATATTCGAAATATTGTTTGTCAAAAAGTCTTCTCCATCATAATATTATCACGGTATCATACTTTGCAAGATAAAAAAAATAATATTTAAATTATGCTTAACTTTGATTTTTGCATTATATAGATCGATCGATCAATACAATTTCAAAATAAATGATTAGTCAATCCTTCAAAACCTCTAAAACAACATAGGTTGATTGGCTAACAACGTCAATAATCGTTAGATATCTTGTATATTTAGAATACTTCAAGATGATTAATAAGATAGAATGTGTTTATAAGACATTGGACCGTAATTGAATCAATCCTAAATAAAAACTCATTTCGTAACCTATAAATATATAGATAAAGGTACTAAGGAGGTACGTGATGATATTTATTGAACATTTAAGAATTAATTGTGATAATGATCCGTATAATAAAAAAGTGACATAAGCATCAAAGTGTCTTTAACATGTATCCATCCCTTCCGATTCGAACCTTAAAGAAAAAAACTTATTAATACTTTAGGATAAGCAAAAAGAAATAACATATTTGACTTGTGATTGAAATGTAATGGGACATTTTGAGGTTTTCTTTCTTGATGGTTAATTAGATTAATCAACAACGTTAATTATTTGATTAAGAGGTTGTTTGTCTTATTGGCTTAGTAAAGGATACTATTGTTTTTGTTTTTCATACAGATTACGAAAATATGATTTTGTTGGTAGGTGAGATATTTTCTGTGGTTGAAAAGAAGCACTTAATAGTAAGTTTGGATGAAACTTTTTAAAGGTCAATTTTTTTCTAGAGAAAATTTAAAATTACATTATTCTAAATTTTACTTACAGGCTTAAGAGTTTGAAGTTTTTTCTCATTTGTAAAATTTGTCTACTTTTTCGTATGTTTTCTTCAGTGAGACAGCTGTCAAATTATGGTTTGGCAAGTTTTGATTAGGAAGTCTTCAATTGGATATTATTTTTTATTTAATACCAACAACTTTTTTGTAAAGTTAAACTCGTTGTGATGTTTTAGTTGTTATTAATATTTATTTATTTTGTTAAGATATGTTAATCAAAATGTTAGTTAAAACAACTTAATAAATCTAAATTACTTTTATGCATTTGAATGTTAATCAATTCAATTTAATGCATTTGAATTTCTTTAAAGTTGTAAATTCTCAGTCCAATGACAAGGTAAAGGTTGTAATGGATAGTCACCAACTAATCCAATTATTGCAGTTTTTCTTTTGTCCCTGAATTGGATGATGAAACCAACCGTGGTAACTGTATTAAAAAAATATACTTTTTGACAAAGATTAATTTTTATATTTATTTAATATTTTTTATACAAATAAATTATATATATAATATTATTTTTTTCTATTTTTTACTTCTTTCTAAAAGTATAAAAATTTACTTTTTATAATTATTTTATTCTAGTAACTTGTGTATGAAATAAATATAAATGTGTTACACTTACCATTACTTAACTCCATTTTATGTCTTTTATTAATTATTGATGGTTGAAGAAGCTATATATATCTATGTTCTTTACTGTCATATCTTGCAGCTGGTATAAAGAGGAATTCAAACGGAAGAATCTTTTGAGTGTCAGTGATTAGAATATGTGCTGGCAAAACAATGGAGAGTACCTTGCTGTAAAGGTTGATCGTTATGCCAAAAGCAAGAAAAACTCATATACTGGCTTTGAGCTTTTTTTGATACAAGTGTTGGAGATAGAGAATGAAAATGACAAGATCATTGCATTTGCGTGGGAACCAAAGGGGCATAAGTTTGAACTTTACCAGTTGAAGAGCTTCAAACTATGGTAAGAACTGAGCATTTTATGGCCACCAATGTTGTGTTGAATGGTAAACGACGTGCTGATCTGTGACAAGTTAGCAGTGGTCTAGCACCACCTTAATACTTACACTAATCTCCACGCAAAACGTAAAAAAGAATGTTGTTAAAACTTCAGTATTTTGTAGAGATTAGCCAGTGTCATGGAGAGTTAGTTCTCCGAGAAAAAGATATTTTATCACAATTTTTTTATACCAATTTGACAGAGCATATGTATCATTTTCTTAACTATTCATCATTTATTTGTTACTATATTGACATACTTTAAACTTAATAAGAAAATGACATGTATATTATGTCAAAATATTGTCAAATTATCTGTGTTAATGCAAGCAGGAAAAAAGTTCTTTCTTTTTGGTTTTATCTGATGGGTTATACATTTCTTTAACTAATACATACACTTATGAAGAAAAGTTGCGACTTCTTTGAGTTCAGTTCTTTAAAGGGAAAATGGGGTTAATATATGCTTTTCATTACAAGCTACTATACAGGATTAAGAATGATCATATCTCTCAGTTATTCCATCAACTTTGGCTCTAAATAGTCTGTTTATGTTTTTCAAGTTAAGGTCAATTGTAGTGTAGGGATATGTTAAGTAACTCGTTGTTATTAATTGTTAACGCTTGAAATATCTCTTTCAATTTTGTTTTAAGAAGAGAACCGGCAGAGATTTTTTAAGATTTTCTTGGTAGTAAAAATGGAGGAAAGGGAGGGATGACTTGCGAGTTCAACAAAGACTAACATTAATGATTAATATTTGTGTATAAAGAAAAAAGACACTCGAATACTAACCTTTTCCTTTATCTGTTTGGAATATGAATTGTGCATTTAGTTAGTTACTTTTAATGATTTCATGAATGAAGAAATGATTGATGATGAGGTACAGAAAGAACCTTTACAGTGTGCTAGTTCTGGTAATAGCTATTTTGGAATTTTCTGTTCATGTTGATGTGATGCACTAAAGTTGATTCTTATTGAGGTTGAGTAAATCCAAGAATGACATATTCTCCTTTGGGTTCTAGTGGCTGACAAGACCACCATCACCTCTGAATCCTGAGAAAGAACTTGAAGAGAAGAATGAGATAGATTAGTGGATGAATGGAAAATAGTTCATGAAGAAGAGAAGTTACCGACACAAGGTTATGGATTAAGAAGTTGAAAAAATGGTTGATGTGGGGAAGGTTGTTTCAACACACCAGGACAATGGTAAGGAATGATTTAGTGAAGTATTATCATTACTTCATTTTACACATGTATTTTCATCATATATGTCACTTACGATGATAACAATTATTTGTATTATTAGGTGTCAAGGCAAAAAAAAAGTCATAAACAGTGTATTTGGGAGAAACAGAGTTATTTACTGTAATTGAATACCTCCTAAGTCTCTGTCTTAGACTTTCAGAAAAATCGGCGTCCAAATATTGAGATTGTTCTTCAACTATCGCTTTTCCTCTTCATGAGGTAACAATTAACAACTTGCTTTCAATTTCATTCCTTTCATATTCAAAAAATACCAATTGTCCTCACCCTTAAAAGAAGGGATTGAAAATAGAATCAGATTCTGTAAGCCTAAGCATGAGCTACGATACCAGATTTAACTCCAACCACAACTTGATTTCAACATATGTATGGGTAAAAAGAAAACTACTTTTTTGAAAATTCATTCATGGAATGAATTTTTCTCCAAGAAAATAACTTCAAAACTCGTGATTTTTTTATTTTTTATATTTTATAGTATTCTAAGACCTTTTCAAACCAGCAAACTAAAAAGGCATCGCCACTTTCTCAGAGAGTTTAGTGCAGTGAACGAGAAGGAAATAGAACAATTTTTAACACTAAAAAACAGCAGACCGTGAGACAAAAGGCCATTATTGATCATAATCATACACAGCTTAGTCATAGTTATTAAATTATTAAATTGAAAACATACATAACGAATGACACGAATAAGATAATCCCGATTAAAGCTATGCCCAAAACGCCTTTAACTCATTTTTTTATAGTTTCTGTTAGCATCCACCTCTTCACTCATTCCAGCTTAAAACCACAACTCTCTAAAGCCATATTCATTTGTCTGTACAGTAATAAGTTTGGTACAGTTTTATTTTAAAGCCATGACAATATTCTGAACAAAAAGACAGCACAATCCCTTAAAATAGTAATCATCATCATCGCTGTCCCAATCCCAGCACAGCACCTATGTTATCATCCAATAGAATAGAAGTATCTTAACACGACGCAAAAGGTACGTTTAGTGTGCTGTTTGATTCAAAAAATCAATACCCTGGTTGATCAATGATTTGTGAGAATCATGAATCATAATAAAACCAAAACAGGGTAAGCCAAAGCACCCATTGTATCGGTGTTGGTCGGTACTTTCGCAATGTTCTGCGATCAAACTATGATATTAGCACAAAAAATAAAACAGTTGCTTACGTTTGATTTCCTAGTGCTACGTTATAAGGAACTTTTCCCCAGCATGTGAGGTTCCATTCCATTACATTTCCTCCCTAGGCAGCTGCCACCCACCTCAGTAGCCGCCCACCAACCAAAAGATTCACCAACCAAACCTGTCGTCTCCCCATCCCATAGAAAAATGCCACAAACCCAACCCAAACGTGCACAATCACAATTTCACTGATGCTAAAAATGCACCCTTTTTCGTCATTCCCACGTCCCATTACTTTCAATTTTGTATATAAAATCGCAAAACAAATGGCAGAAATTCCAATGGACCGAAATTCAGTGAATTATTTATTACTCACCGAAAAAAGAGCCTAAGAATACACCGATAACGAGGACCAAGCAGAAGGTGAAGCGAAATTAAATCATCTAAATAAACATTTAATATAAAAAAATACACTGTTATATTTTATTTATTTATTAATCTAAAATTTTTACTCATCGTTACCACTGAGGTGGTTGACCTTGTTGCCGCGCGGAGCGTTGGGCGCATCGACAACTGTGGCAGCGGACATCTCCATCTGGCAAACCCTGACCGCTCCGATGAGCCTCTCCGGGAGCTCCTCCTCCGCCTGCGCCTCCACGACGAATCCCATGTCGATGGTGACGCTGGTGACGTAACCCAACGCGAGGCGCAGGATAGCGTTGGCGATGGCACTGCTCCCAATGTCCACGTCAATCTCGAAGTAGTTTGGTCCCCTGTGATAGTTACACGTTAGCGCCTTTCCCAACAAGCACGCGCTGTAATTCCCCACCGCTTTTTTCACGATCCACGGTCCCTTCACGATCCGGTTTACCAGCTTGAACCGCTGGTTCCGGAACGCGTCGTCGCCATCGATGAACCGCCCCAGGAGTGAACCGGAGGGAACCGGTTCGTCAGTGAAAAAGTAGAATACCGCGCTGTGGTGCTCTTTCCCCGGGACCTGCAGGTTGACGGCAAAGATGAAGCTCTTCCGGGCTTTGCCTTCGGCCTGGGCCCGGCGGAGGGCCTGACCCACGCGGTTGTCGGGTCGAGCGAGGACGTTGTCGAGCTTCGATTGGGATTTCAGCCAGTCCATACCTGCCGGTGCCAGTAGGTAGTCGCCGGCGGGGGATTTTTGGTGTTTGGTGAAGTAATTTGGAGAGCGGAGAAGGAATAGGTCGCCGGGAGGGGAGGCCCAGCCGTTGGTGCCGGAGTCTAGGGCGACGGGACGTAGGGATCCCCCGCAGACGGCGTCGGAGGTCCAGTGTGCGGAGGAGGCGGTGCGGGACATGGCGGCGATAGCGGCTAGGTTTGGATGCACGCGCTCATGTCATTCGGATTGGTTTGATTTTGCGATGTGAATTTTGGGTTTTGCGATTTTTGTCTTTACTCGCTGAACAGAAGAGAACAGAACACGACGCAAGTACTGGTTTGCTCCCTTTATTGCTGCTTGGTGTTTAGTATATCAATCAAAAGGATTGAGGTTAAAGAGAACATAATACCGATAACACCCTTGCGTTTCGTCGAATCTACGAGTAACGCCACACGGAGCAAACGCGATTTTTCTATTTCCTTTTCTTTTTCTTTCAGTCTTCTACACACGTATTCTGTCATCACTGCCACGCTGATTTTATAGTGCAGGTTTGGACTTCACAGACGAATTCTAATTAAATACATCTTTACCATAATTAAAATGTAAATCTTTTTAACATTATATTTATTTTTTTATATATTTCTGTTAAGCTAATTAGTTAATTAGTATATTTAACATATTGATTAAAATTACTTTTTAGTTTACTTTTCTTAAATTAGGTACATTTACTTTATTGAATGGTTTTTAATTTTGATTTTATTGTTATATAATGATTTTTTTATATGTCATGAGTTATTTTATTAAGAAGTTAAGATTATTGAAATGTATAACAAAATTTATGGTTTGAAATTAAATTTTTTTAATCACATTTAAAAGAAAATTCATTTGTGGACAAATTTACATAGTTAAAAAGAGAAATATCTCACAAAATTTTATTTATTATATGTATAGAAAAACATTTGTATATATTTAATTATTAGTTGAAAATAGTAGAAGAAGACTTTGTATTGGTGATGAAAATATGGGTCGGTCCAACTTATTTTGGTCGTATTGTAAGTTAGGTTTGTCGTCTTACATAAGAGATACAGTCAATTTCTTTAACCTGCTTTGCATAACATTTGGTATAAGAATTTTATTAACTTTATTTTTATTTAATTAAATGAGTGGAAATAATAAACTATATAAGTTTATTTCTTAAAATAAGTAATATTTATAATTTTTAATTTATAACTTTTAAGTACAAGGTTATGGAAGATAGGAATAACTTTGAAGTGAATTGAAACAAGAGAACAAATGTAATGAGAAAGTTATTTTTGGATAGACTAGAGGTGAACCGAGACTACCTTTAAATGGAAAAAAAATAAAACTATAAATAAGTTACTTAGAGAAAACACACAACATGTTATAAATTCAAATAATGCGTATTATGCAAACCAAATGTGAGTTAGCCCATTATCTGTGCGACAAGTGAGTCTAAACAGACTAATCGGTTAAAATACTCAATTCATCCCATATTTTTTTTACATAATAATATCTGATAAATCAGATTCCCTTTTTTATGTATGAAAATTTTCATTTAAATTCACTAAGAACTAAGTTTGGTATGAATATACTTTAAAAATTAATTATAAAAAATCATATTTTCTAAAATTGTTTTAAAGAATAATATAAATCAATAATGAGAGGTAAAATGCTATACTTTTAACCACTGATCAAGGCTTTATAAAATAAAAAAGAAAATCAAAAGTAGTTATTTTTTATCTTATTGATCCACGAGGTATTACCTTTTATTTTATTTTTTTTATCTTAAAAAATAAATATCTTTTATTTTATTTTATTTTTTAAAATAATTATCTTTTAAAAAATACGTGAACCATGATAAATAAATATATTTTATTTTATTTTATTTCAAATTAAATTTTAAAATTATTAAAATATTTTTGAATTTAGAGTTAATTTTTTTTAATAAAGATTTTTCTAACTTAAAATTTGGCACATGTTAAAACGTATCAAAAAGCTCTTTCGTAATTTAGCAAACCATATATATATATATATTACTAAAAATCTTTACTTTGAGTCCTTAGAAAGAATTAAATGCAACCATACTTGTTTATAATATGGATAAATCACGATGGCAATGATAAATAGGAAATGAGAGAAGAGAAAATGAAAGTCATGTATATTTTTTTTCTTTTAAGGGAAAACGAGTCTATTAATGATGTTTGATCCTTAATACGAAAGTCATGAAAATTGTCACTGTTGGAAAATATATATATAAATAATGAAAATGTACCTAATGAAAAAATGTGACTAGTGATTAGAAAAAATAATAAATATTCACTTTTATAACGATTAATTTATTTGGAAAATCCTTATAACTTTATTTTCCTTTTATTATGATTCAGTACTTCTAAATAGGAATAGTTATTGATATTAGAGAAAAGAATATTAACATATTTAATTTTGTTATGTAAATACCCCTTTTCAAAGTAAGAAAGAGGTCATTATAATTATAAGGATAATGATACTTAGACAATATTTTTTTTATAACATTCAAATATTATTCACGCATCATTGTGTAATTGATCTAAAATTATTCTACAATCAATAATAATAATTATAAACACTATCATAGATCAATTATATAATAACACATAAATAATGTTTAAATATTATAAAAAATATTGTCTAAATATTATTATCCTAAATATAAACACCGTGCATATACATTGATTTACATATCACAAAACTAGACAATCTATTTTCTGTGTAAAAACAAGTACTAATTCCTATATTATCTATACGAAGTGATTTTTTTTTTCTACGTTTATCTTTCAATTTATGCTTTAAATAAAAATTATTTGATTGTTTTTTAAATTTAACTATTTTTAAGTAAAAATCACTTACTAAATAAATAAAAATTATATATAATAAATTTATAAAAAATTAATTTTATAATTATAAAAATAAAAATAATGACAATTTTATTATTTTTTATTATTATAAAAAAAATAAACAAAATGTGTTTTCACCAATTTCTTTTTATCAATTGTGATGATATTTTATTAGCAGAAGGTCGTTAAAACCTCTTCTCCATCGACAGAATTTTATTGAAAACTGTAAAAGCAAGAACAAAAATCATTAAATACAATAATATATTCATAAAATATTATGATTTTTAATAAATTTTGAACACTAACATAAACATATTTCTGAAAAAGTAATTTATTGTTAACAATTATTTTATTTAAAAAACTGAACCTTATTTTAGGCCGAGGTTGGTTTATTAACTTTTTCAACCTTTAATTTATTAAAATAAAAATATTAGGTTCATCTTTTAAAAATTGTTTTTTAAACGTAGGTTACTTATATTTTATTTTAAATTTAATTAATTTAAATATTTTTGCAATACATAAATACTTTCAAGTAAATTAAAATATAAAAAAAATTAAATATGTTTTTATCCCATATTTTTCAATGAAATTTGAAATTAGTCTTTTTTAAAACTTTAACCAAATTTAGTCTTCATTTTTATAAATGTGTCAATTTAGTTATTTTAACCAAATTTTGTTAAATTTATTTGATATTTCAAACATATTTAATATAATATTGGAATTGTACACATTTTTTTTAATGTTAATTAAAAAACGCGTTTAAAATCTTAAATAGATTTAACAAAATTTGGTTAATAGACTAAGTTCATGTAGTTCTAAAAATGGAGGACTAAATTAGTCCAAAATTTTGAAAAGAAACCAATTCTAATTTTGACTAAAAGTTAAGTGACTAAAAACATATTTAAAAAAAACATTATTTTTTTTTCATTTAATCATACCAGTCATGTTAAAATCTACATTTTGACTTAAATAAAGAAAAATAAATACAAAATATTTTTGGATTAGATTACGAAAGATTATAGAGTAGCGTTAAAAGTTTTTCAGTAAAATCAAACTTAAAATTTTAAATACAATCTTAAATTATCATGAAAGAGATTTGTTGAGAAAGTGAAAAATAATTATTATAAAAACATTGTAATTTATAAAACATTCTCTATATTAAATCTTAAAAAAATTAAGAAAACAACTATGGAAAGCAAAAAACAAATTATTCTTTAACACACTCTTACTCCTTTTTTGGTTTATCTTCATTCTTCTTCCAATCCTCCTCTTCTTTTTTTCTCTCATTCTTGAATAAGACCTCTCTTGAGATAGTAGTGAAGATTCTTCTTTTTAACCCAATCAAGAGTTGCAAGAATGTAAGTGGAAGCTTTATATTTTTCCTTCTTAGTCCAACTTGGAGTCCACATGCATGTGCCTTTCTTTCCATTTGCATGTGTGGTTAAATCTCTCCTTATGAACTCTTTTTTAATTATGGTTCCAAAGGAATGTTTGGATGACTAATTTGAGTTTGTTTTGTTGATTATAGAGCCTTTGGAGTGTGAGTCTTTAAGCGTTTGAAGAAAGTAAAAAATTGTCACGCAAGAAGGTCACAACAAGGTAAAGGAAGCTAGTCTTGTTTGTTGTTATTGTTTGAATTTATGAGTTTTGATTGCATGATGGGGTGTTGTAAAATGTGTATTTCATGTGTTGGGTTTGAAATGTTCGAGTTTGAGTCGTTGCATAAGATTTGAGGTATGTAAATGGTGATTTTTTAATTGTTGTCATGTCATTGTTGGGTGTCCTAGCCACCATTAGGCGTTGGGTTTCAAAACCCAGAACAAAAAACCTTTGGAGCTCCACCATTGACCGATATTTACTATTGTTGGGCGTTGCGTCTCTTCATCGCAAGTGTCGGGCACCACCCTCCCACCGTTAAGCACCAATTTGACAATAGTTTATTGTCTTGCTGACATTGGGCGCCTACTAATGCTAGATGCCACCCAGTTTCCTACAAAGCACCAATTTGACAGTGGTTTACTTTTTCGTTGGTGTTGGGCTCCACTACCAATGCTAGATGCCACGACCAATGTTGGGTGCCACCCAATTTCCGACACAGCGTCGTCTTTGAATAAATAGAGATCATCACTTTGTTAATTATTAGATTGAGCTGAAATTTTAACCAGTGATCCTAGACACGTAGTTCTTTACTTTGACCGGTTGGATATTCAATTGGAGGTCTGTAACTAGAGCAATTTTTTGTATAAGATTTATGTAGTTTAAGTTGCTAATAACTTTGACTTATGTTGTTTGTTTGGTACATAACGTTTTCCATAGTTTCTAAATTGGGTTGACTCTCTTTGCATTGCGTTCTTAACTCAATTATCTTTAATTTAAATGTAATAACATAATTCCAAAGTTTTGTGGAAGCCAAATTTTATTTTTAAAATCCCAAACAGTTTATACAATGCATACTTAAGTTATTATGCAATATACTTAAGAAAGTTGTATTTGATAAAAATGATGAGAGTTAGTTATTTCCAAGAGAGACATATGCCTAATTGAAATTGTAGTATATATGTCATATGTGTGAATATATTAAGTACGAGCTATGAATTTCTTTGTTGAGACTTTTGAAAATATATAAGTAATTTGTAATTGGTTGAGATGGTTGAAATTGGTGATGTGGGTATTTTCATCGAGGAAATCCTATTTTGAGGTGTTTTTTTTAGGGTGTATCGAGGAAATAATTATTCAATCATGTGAAGGTAATTTTGAACTCTACCGTGATAGTTCATATTCATGTAGAGGATGATGGTTAGGTGGTGAGAGTGACATTAAGTCTTGTCATGAGAGGACTCCAGGGGTTCTATGACTCTCCAAGATATTAATCTTGTGTGTGGTAGTATGAATAGATGAAATGTTCCATCACGACAAGTGCATAACTTCATAAGTTCTACTTAAATGTACTGATTTAGATAAATTGAGTCTAAAAAAATCTTATTGTATGAATGACTTTGTGTAATGATTGTAATTATAACTCATGTTATAATTAAATGATTGAATTGTATTATATACATTTTTTTTTCTAGCTAGCTTACCTATAGGTTTTTTGTCTTTATTTTTTATTTTCCAATGATCACCTTAGTATAAAGGTGATATGATACATGAATTTATACATATCTAGATAAAAAGGAACTTATCGATGTTATTACTTTATCTTATAAGATAACATGTTTCTTTTTATCATGTATATAGTTTTAAAAAAATTCTATAATTTCATAGTATATAATATTATTATAATTATATTTTTTAATAATTATACTAATAGTAAATACTAATATAGTATTTATTATTAAATGAAAGATTACACTATTTTCTTAACTATATCTATTTAGACATTTTTTAATAATAAAAGTATGATAATATCTAATGTAATAAAAAAATGAAAAAAAAAATCAAACTTTGATATAACTATTTAGACTAACGATATAGTAATTTGATTCTCATTCATGCACCTACTCCCTTGTAGTGGAAGTCAACGTTATCAATTAAGTGGTCAAATGCTACGTGTCACAATTTTACAGATATTTTTAAAACATTCTAAAACTTAATATTTACTTTCTTTTTTTCTATAATAATTTTGTTTGTGCACATATGCTTTCCTGTTCACATTAAGATTGTATTTGCTTTCAATTATATATTTAATCATAGATGGATTTGAAAAGATAGAAAAAAAAATTATAATATTGTTTGTTTTGAAAGATGAAAAAGTGAAAGTAAATACATTTAAAAGAAAAATTTATAAAAATATAGCAACAATTTAACGAATGTGATAAATAAAAAAAACTTTTTAATAAACTAAAAAGTAAAATTACAATTTTACTCTTATGTTAAAATTAATATAAAGTAAAATCTAAATAGTTAAAATAAATTAAAATAAATTTGGATAATTACTTTTTAAATACAAAAGATAATAAGAATAATTTTTATTATTATTTATTTTTGTTAATATTTTTCTTCTTATTATTAATAATATTATTATGATTATTATTATGGTTATTATTATGTAAAGGATGAATAAAGAATAATTATTTTCGTAAATGCACTCACAGTCTACTCAAATATTCTCAATTTATAAAGTATGTTAATGTTTATGGCTTTGGATGATAATGAAAAAAACAGTTTAGTTGATGTAGAAGAGCTGGTTTAGTTATTTTGTCCAACTTGGAATAATCAACTTGAGACCAGATCTCTAGTTTTATATTTTGTGGGTTTGTGGTAGCTGGCCTTTTGACCTTGATCTTATGTAGGGTTCCTTTCAACCAAATTCTTCCTTTATTTTTTTTAGGTTTAAATCCTCCATTGGTCCTCATATTTGTGTGTAAATATCAGTTTGGTCCTCAAGTTTTGAAATGTTTCAATTGGGTCATAATTTTTGTAAAAATGCACACATTTTACCCTAACCGTTAAGTTGTTTCAAAATGCGTTAATTGATGCTAAGATGAATTTTTTATTTTAGGCTTAATCCTTTCATTGGTCCTTATGTTTGTGTGAAAATCTCAGTTCGGTCCTCAAGTCCTTATGAAATACAAACATTTTACCCCAACCGTTAAGTGTATTGAGACGGCGTTAACTTTGAACTGAGCTGTAATTTTTTTATGTTTTAAAATCATTAAAACATAATTATGACCGTTGTCGACAGTTCAAAAATGTCGATGTTGTCGACAGTTCAAAAATTATGACCCAATTGAAGCAGTTCAAAACTTGAGGACTAAACTGAGATTTGCACACAAGTACGAGGACCAATTGAGGGTTAAGCCTTTTTTTTATGATGAAATGCAGAAACACTCCCTCCAACTCATGAAGTAACGTTTCTAACTAAGTAAAATAGGAATTAAATGTTGCTAAAAACAACTACCAATATTTTAATTGTTAATTAGATAATTAAGGTCTGAAATATTGTCTGCTTTAAAGAGTTTTGTTACCATTTTATTCTTAAAAAATAAATTGAAAGATGGAAGAGGAACACACTCTTAATCGAGGTCTAAGAGAAATGAGAGTTCATCTACAATAAAAAGTTTAAGAGAACCGATAAAGAAAGAATGAATATTTAGGTTATCTTTGGCCTTGACTCTTCAACGATGTGAGCTACCAGATCATAAGTTACTTTAACATAACCCCAGTCAAAGATTAAGAAGAATCAAAATTCATTCTCCTTGATGACAAAAGACTATTTCTAGCAATTACCTAAGCATTCCTATGAATTCAGGACATGGATTTTCATTCTAATGGACGTAGAGTCCCCAATCATTAGGTCTTTTAGTTATCTTAATATCTCTCCAGAATAATGTTAACTGTTCTGTTACTAGATTATGAGTGTTAGGTATATAGAAAATATATTTTGCATGCGCTGCTCTTGGTTTTATATGAATCCAGACACGTTGTAAGCAAAACCATTGCTAGAAACAACTTTTTGAGGAAGTAAGAAACTTGGTACCGTATTTATTTAAAATATATTGTTAGTTACTCACAATGAAATTCATACATAATTAATCTATTTTCATCTATAAAGATAACATCCAACCGTGCTCAATAACAAAATATGAAACATTTTGAACCTTATCAAATATATAACTTCATCCATGTAACAAGTTAAACTCTGCCATTTTTTTCATGCTCATGGACAGAGAATATGAATTGCACTTCTAAATAAGAGAAGAATAAGAAAAAGCAAAATATATAATTACAAAAGTGATAATTGTTTTCTCCATGTTTTAAGCTTTGTATTCTAATTAATGACATTAAAATAAATTTAAACTTGTTAACAATCAATTATATTCTACTTCTCTTTTTAAGAAGAAAAATGTGTTTTCAGCTTATTTACTTTCAATCAAACGTGTCGAATATTTCTCTATTTTCTTATTGAAAAAAAAAATGATTTAGTCTTTTTAACTTAAAAATTGATTTAAAAAAAGAAAGATCAAATTCACATGTTTCTAAAGTTCTGAAAATTAAATTAGTTAATATAAAACCATAAAAATCCATGTTTGACCAGAAAAAGTAAATAAAAGTATTTTTGTCTTCTAAAAAACTAACATTTTTATTTTTGTCTTTTTTATTAGGGCTTATAGGTAGTTTGATGAGAAGTGGATGGATAGCAACGTAATTTAAAAATCGAAGGGCAAGTGTTGATTATGTTTTTGAATGTAGAAGACAACGACACGTAGAGAAGAGAAAAGATGTTGAATAGGAGTGAAAGGAGCGTCAGATAAATCCAACCCAACCGTTCATAAAATCAAACCAAAGTAAACCAATCATCTAACCATCAGGTCACTACAAAAACTTGTTTTCTTCACTAAAAAAATTTGTAGACCTTCAGTTCGTTGTAATATATCATTTCAATTTTAATTTAAGTCGTGTTAATTTAATACAATTTCAGTATAATAAAATTATATTAAACTGGCATGTCTTTTAAAATTACATTATTTTTTATAATTTTGAAGATAAAGTTACACCATTTTAATATTTTTACCTCGTGAGATACCTTTCTTTTCATCATATAAATATATATATATATATATATATATATATATATATATATATATATATATATATGATATAATTTATGTTAGCGTTAACTTTTATGGTTCAGATAGATAAGGCGGAGTTTGTTAGAAAATCTTTTCAAGGAACTTGACATTGAGGAAGACAAAAACTGTGCTGTCATCAAAATCTGTTTATAATAGTAGACCACGAGCAACGGGAACATGCCTTTGAAGACGACATCAGCAACAAACACACTTTCCAAAGGTTAGATGGACACGGCTGACTGAAATAATTGCTTAAATTATGAAATGGTTTTTAATAACTTTTCCATTGAACCAGATACCTTAAAACTTTTTAACTGTTTCGTATCGGTAAAAACCATTTTTTTTAATAACTTCAGCTAAACATTTTCTTTGTTGACTTTAGTATTGAACTCTTCAATCTATATGACCTGTGAGATCTATAATTTTAAAATAAATAACTTATTTCAGTAAAAACACATTCTAGATACTCTAACTCCAAAATTTGTCCAGTGAGGAAAACCCTTTTATTGTTTCTTTTCTGCTAGTTTGTCTAATCATGTTGGGTCTAATTTATCCTTCGATGAAATTAATGAAACTTCACAAATAGTGTCTGGAAAATCATCAAAATCGTTTGTAAGCCTGTGTTCCATATCACGTTTAACAGGAAAGCTACTGGGTAACTACTTATTTTCCACATATTTAACAGACCTATAAAGAGTTAAGCGCCAAATTAAACATGTATTTAGTAGTTCCATGTGGGTAAGATAATACTGATAGTTTCAATCTCGGTTCATCTGAGAACGTATCATTTGGGCGAGATAATACTAACAATTCCACAGAAAATTCGAACATACATTCTAAGGAGAGCAACTGAATCTAGCAGTGGCTTTGGAAGTTTATATATGCAATTGAAAGGTAACTAAACTTGTAGGACTTCAACCCTACCAACAATTCTAATCATCAAAATAACGCAATACCCTATTCTATCGCCAATGGACATTGTAGTTCTGGTAGTTGCAAAGGGGAATCTACACTACAGACCAGAATTTGATGGCACTCACAGGAATATTGGACAATCAATGCTTGAGCATATTCGGTTAAACTTCTTTCTGATTGAAATTCAGTAACAGGTTAGAGTGTTTTGAAGATTGAAAACACCTTTGTTTCAATTACATTAAATGTTTCACACATGTCATCCTAAGATTATATATTTTTGGTGTGGCCGGTGATTGAGTGTGCTTTTGAGTTTTACTAAAAATGTTCGGGTTTGTATAGGGCAGGGCACTGCCACGTCAGCTCTTAAGAAGCTCCGCAAAGTTATTTGTCTCAGGTGTGAGTTGAATCTTACATTGACATGCCGTGTATATATGACAATAATACGTGTTTCTTCTGCTTCATTTTCCTACCCAGTGAAGACAATGGTTTTGCAGAGGCAAATGTATAAATACAACAGTTGGGGTTAACATAAAATAAATTACGCTCATTCATTCTTGTTTATGATTTAAATTTTGCTTGACTACATTGAATGCATACCTTGGTTTGCATTTTAGAACAGCGTTTCTGAAGCTGTCCTAGACTGTATAGAAAAATGAAAAGGCTTTACTGTAGATTGCGGATGCCCCATGATTCCGACTTTCTTTAAGATGCAATTAATGGCCTAGTTATTTTGGGGAAACACTTCTCTGACGAAATCAGAAACTTCAAGACTCCCTTAAAGCATAAACATAACAAACCATGAGCTCAGTTGCGGCTCGACCGAATTCATACATAGTTTATTACTTTCTTTTAAGGGATTTGACTCTTCCATGAATACTCTAGAGAATAGAATGTTAACTAGGAAATCAGAGGTGTGCACATCATCCCTTTAGAGAAGCCAAATTCCAAGAGAAACTATTACGTTAGGAATTACATGGGGTTGACCAACCTCCTACACGACTTGAATTGAAACACTCAAAAAGCATATTAATTAAGTTCAGGGTACATACAAATTGCAGGACTATATTCTTTCAATAATATCTCCAATAACTTCTTCCTCTTTTATCAGAAAATTATTTTGGACGCCCAAAATACATGCTGGAGTCACACTAAGCTAAACTTGTAAGTTTAATAAATAAAATAAAATTCTATTTCAAACTTGTTGTTCATATCATCTAATAGAGTAGCAGTATGCAAGATCAAAAAATATAGTAGTAGTATAATTGCCTGTAGTACTATAACCTGCGTATAGTTCAGATTCCATCACACATGTTTTGTATCATTAAACAATACACATTCACCCAAGTTTAGAAAAATGTATTAGGCACTGAACATGGAACCAGATAATCATTTTACTTCTCCCAACATGCTCGTGCTGTCCTATGGGTGAAGGGAATTATAAAGATAGGTGCTGGTAATTGTAAAGAGGCCGTGCAAGAAAGAATATATACAGGAAAGAAAAACTAGTCTTCGATAGTAATTACTGAGTAAAAAAACACTAGATTTTATTTGTTCCTGAGAAATCAGAATGCAGAGGTATACATCACACAGGAACGGCTGAGAAAATTGATCATAAGATCCGAATAAATTATCTAAATTAAAAGCATGCTCTACAAGAGACCATAAATTAAAATCCCAACAATATAAACAAGTGTGGAAGCGACACTAAGATGCTGCGTATGAATCTAATCCATTTTGCACTAAGTGAAATGATAACTGCTGCGATCATTATCAAACAAGACCAGTAAAATGAAGACTAAGGACATTCTACAGCGGTTAAGCTTTTTGTAGGAGGTAAATTAGGGTTCACAAATGACGGACCTTGACCTTCAGTGAGCCTTTCTCCTTTGCGTCTGTTTCTGGGTGGCTAATTTATAAATCCAATACACCTAGAATAAATCGAATGTACAAAGAGTGATTAGGGATAGAAATGGTGGCATTTATTTGAAAATAAGAGTGAAGAATGGAGAGAAAAATGACCATAGCGAGGACATGCACTGCTATCAGAAGAACCAGTAATACCGGTAGTGCGTCCTTGATCCATGGTTGCGTGGGTTTGTGATGTTCGTACGCCATTCCACTCTGAAATTTCAAAACGCGAGGAAGCAATACAGTGAAGGTTTTGTTTCACTTCAAACCGGCGTTACAACAAATACTATTTTCCCAACTACATTGTAATAATAATAATAATAATTACCATAATTATTTGTTATTAGTATTATTAATTAAAAAACAAAAATTGGGATTTCAATATTCATCTATATATATCATTCATTTATGCTTGTCAACTATACTTAAGGTTAATTAAGTTTTAAATATATCATGAATTTTAGTTTATTTAATTAAATTTTTATTAATTTTTTGTTTTGTTGAGTACTTCAAAATGATTAGGTATTCTTTCCTCCATCATTTTGTTTATTTATTCTTAAAATATTTTAAAAAATTAATAGAGACTGTTTCAAATTAAAAAAGTAAAATGGAAAATGCTGAGTTCCATCATTCATAAAAAAAACTATATATTTAACAAATAAAATACCATACTTAAAAGGGTAATCATGAAAATTAATAAATGTAGTGGTAATAATAATAGTAATTTATAATTAAATAATAATATTAAAAAAAATTATGATGTGAGTGCATACAGAACAGGAAATTGTGCACGCAGGGGATCCATTAGGGCGTGAAAACACATTAACTGTCCACAGTGCCAAAGGTAATAGAGGTTTAATCAAATCCCAATCAAAGAAGAGGGCGGTTCGTTCTGCAAAATTGGTGCCAACTGTCTAGTTCGGTGCTTACCTTACACCACACGTGGCAGTTTTCCTCAGCTGTCAGATTTGCGAGAAAGTCACACACACACTCACCGCTGCACCTCATCGAATCAAACCAATGGCTAATTGGTCGCACCTATGCATTTTCTCAAACACTTGGTGTTCAGCGTTTTTCCATGTTTTCCATTGAACCTGTTTCCCCTACATACCGATGACGAGGAATGCCTTCGCTGCTCTCTACCGACACCGTGCTCCTTTTCTTAAATCCGCTCGTACATTTACTCTGATCACTACTCTCTGCAAACTATCCGATTACTATTTGCTGTTTTATATTCAATTATTTTTAGAATTTAGTGGCCGTTAGGTTATTGTTGCTATTATTGTACTGAGAGTTATTTTTCTTGCAGATTTATATCACGACAGTTTCACTGAAATTATCTTGCGCAAATGCTTGCCGTTGGATTGCCCTTCCTCGTCATGCTTACTGCACCGAAAGTCGTGAGTGTGTTTTTGTTTTCCGTGCTCAACCGATTACCTAAAATCGAGTTTTTGTCTATTTCATGTTTTGTGACATTCAAATTTTTGGTTCGTCGTCTGCAGATATTCAACTGGTTTCACCAGCGTGCATGGCGAAACTCCCTCTGCTGAGTATGCGAGGATGAGGAGGGAATCGCTTGAAAGTAAATTTGGGCATGCTCTTGGAACTTATAGTTCGAAGAGTTTCAATGCTATCTATCGGTTTGGCCCCTTTTTGGCTTTGTACAGGGCAGCAATTATTTCATTTCATGTGTTAAAGCTAGCCATGTGGCAATTATTCGTTCAAGACATGAAAAAACGTGCTGTTAAGGTAAACATGATATTTTCTCAATGTTTTCTCATATTGTTTTGCAGATACACTAGGGAATGAGCACACGTTACTTTTGGGTTGTGGTAACAGGTTTGGTTAGCTGGATTTATTATGTATTTGAACCATTATCAATCTCTTAAGAAAAAAATTCAGTAAATTGCCTGATGTTGGAGAGGATTAAAACCAGTTAACTGGTTGAACAAAAATTCAAGGAAGCTTGTTTATTATAAATCTTTTAGAAGTTGGGGGAACAAAAAGACAGTAAATAGAGAATGTGGAGAATGTTTCTTCAACTAACAATTCTTCCAGCTGTGTAGAATGTGGATTCATTATTTTTAATACTTACGGAGAAATGGCTTAAATGAACATTGATACACAATTTTTTTTGCAGTTTCGTGAAACTCTAATACGCTTGGGTCCTTTCTATATCAAGGCAAGTTTTTCTCAGAGGTTATTTTGTTTGGTTTCTGCTTTCATTAGCTGTTCATTCTTGCGTTACTCTTTCTATACTATACATGACCTATGCTGGGGTTAATTTAAGATATAGTATCAATTTCTCTCTCTCACTCAAACTTCTGCTCTTACTCTAAAATAAACTTGTATCCGGTTTCTGGTATGAATTAAATTGACCGTTTCAAGGGTTTATGATCCTGGATCGGAATCTCTGTTTTTCCCATTATTATTTTTTTTAATTTGAGATATTTAGTTTTCTTTATCCAATTTTGTCTTTACCACAGAAATGCAATAGTCACGTGTCCAATTCTTATGATTTTACTCTAGATAGCTAGTATCTTACGTTATTATATTTTTTCTTTTACGTTGTAAAAATATTTGAATATATATAAGCTTTTCTTTTTGTTTTCCTTCTTTCTCGCATTGTCATATGACACACACACACACACACACATATATATATATATATATATATATATATTGAATGGAGCAAGAATTAATATGTAACATGTATTAAATGTATCACATGTGCAGTTCTTATGTTTGACAATATCCATTTATGATTCCAGCTTGGGCAGGCATTGAGCACTCGGCCTGACATATTACCAACAATATATTGCCAAGAACTTGCCAAGTTACAGGTACAATGACATCTTCCATTGTACTTCAAGCATGTAATCAAATGCTGCAGGTGCATCTATTGACTATGGCTAAGCTCTTGTCTTTTGTAACTTGTATTTTTATAAAGCCTTATAACGTTGTTATTGATACTACAGGATCAAATACCTCCGTTTCCAACTGACGTTGCAATCAAATCTATTGAGAGTCAGTTTGGTGTTCCCATTGATGAAATTTTTAATGACATCACCCCGTCACCTATTGCAGCAGCATCCTTGGGGCAAGTATATAAAGGTTAGTTAACAACAAAAGTTAGCTTAGAATTTATTCTGATTTTGAATATTTCATATTTGCTCATGTTCTGTTCTTAAAATTGATATTTTAGAATAATATTTATATGTCTGAGGAAGATTGAAGTGTTTACTTTTGTCACTTCAAGTGTTGCAGCTCACCTGCATTCTGGAGAGCTGGTTGCCGTAAAGGTACAGAGGCCCGGTATGTCTCTTTCATTGACTCTTGATGCTTTGCTATTCCATATGATAGGGGGCCAATTAAAACGGTTTGCCAAGGCTCGGAGAGATCTTTTTGTGGCAGTAAATGAAATGGTGAGTTCCTTTATAACAGAGCTCAAAGATCTCGTTTGCTTTGTATGACGTATTCTTTAACCTGGCATTTAAGAAATATAATATTTTCCTTCTCTGTATGATGACCACTATAGCAGCTGACTGTTATGGAGTGTTATTTTTAGTTTACATTGCAATTGCTTTATGTGTTAGTCATTGTAGATTAATGCAACAGGTCAGGCACATGTTTGATGAAATTGATTATGTCCTGGAGGGAAAAAATGCTGAGCGCTTTGCTACTCTCTACTGTTGGTCTTCTGGTAAGTTAAATACTATTTTCTTTGATATAGTCTTGTCATGTCCCTAAATCTACAATGTTTTTGAATCTCAAATTCTAATTTTATATAATGCTAAATACTTTAATGTGTGATGATGTTAAAGGAGAAAAATGAGAGACATATGTTACTATGTATAACGGCTAGGATAATTACACATAAGAATCTGTTGCTACTCTACTGCTCCTCAAATGAGAGGGCAGTGTGCAATATATATTAGGTTATGAACATTTATGCCCTTAGCTTGATTAAATAATATTTAGCATTCAGTTTAGATTGGTAGTTGTTCTTAGAATCAGTTTTGGACTGAACTCAATCTCAAATAAACGGGCTTATGAGTTGACAATAGTCTCCCGTTTATGTACTCTCTGTAGGCTCTTTTTTAATATGATCAGTGACTCTTCCAAATGAAATTAGAATAGAATTTGATATCATCATAAAATTTGGGTTTGTACCCATCTCAACTTAACAAAATCAGCTTCTAGATCTTATCTAACAACATCACCTTCTTTGAGGGATACCCCTTTTCTCAAAGATATCCCTTACCACACAAGCTGATTTTGTGCAGTCGAATTAGACTAATACAAATTTAACATTGCACCAGAGTCTCCCAAATCCATTAAAAAGGGTTGTCTGTCATATTATCCATATTGTAAAAAACCTGAGTCCCATATTGACTGAAGTAGAGACAGGGCCTAAAATGAGTATACAAGTAATATTGTAAAAAACCTGAGTCCCATATTGACTGAAGTAGAGACAGAGCCTAAAAAGAGTATATACAAGTGGGGGACAACCTTCACTTAACAAGCAAGTGTCGTTGGGTTGAAATAGGTTCATAGCCAAATTATAAGCTTATTTTCAAGAGGAGGTAATGAGCAGAACAGTAAATTTGCAGATGGGATTAAACACAAGAGAACAAATGCTGTCAAAGCTCCAAAAATATATTGGGAATACACATGCTCCACTGTGCTGACTATGGAGTGGATAGATGGAATTAAGCTTACAGATGAAACAGGCTTGACTGAAGCTTCTTTGAACAGAAGGAAGCTCATTGACCAGGTATGAAGCATACAAGTTTTATTAGTCACATGTATATGATGTATTTCTTATACCATTGTGTCTGTCTATTTGCATTTCTTTTTGCTTACTAGGCTTGCGGGTTTTTGTGTTAGTATTGAATGCTTGGTTTTAATATCTTTTGGCTTCATATTAAGTGCATGATTACTCAAGATGGTAAGCACTGTCAATTGATTAGCCCCTTGCCTCGTTTTTCTGTTTTTGTAGGGATTATACTCCTCTTTGAGGCAAATGCTTGAGGTTGGTTATTTCCATGCCGATCCTCATCCAGGAAATCTTGTTGCAATAAATGATGGATCAATTGCATATTTCGATTTTGGAATGATGGGGGATATTCCTAGGCATTATCGAATTGGACTCATTCAAATGGTGAGAAATATCTAAGTATTAATCATTGTAATGGATGTAACTTATTGACTAGTTATAGTCTCCACTACATTTTTGTGACATCTTTATTCCAAAAATATGTTTGAGAAGTTTAAATTAACCTAAATTTGTTAAACTGATGGAAACTAAATTCTGGATAATATTCAGCAAAAGGATTGAGGCACGACTCAATACACCAAAAAGAAGATACTCTAATAAATCAGAAATATGACAGCCAAAACAGAGAAAACTAGAAAAGAGTGGTAAAAAAGACGAACACTAGATGATAGTGCTCACTCTTTCCTTTCCAAGACTACCTCAATTCTCAGATAACCCCTCATGTTCCCCGACCCTCCCGAGAATGATTTTCCTCATCACTACAGTTATTATCTCCAATTATCAGGCACCACTTGGAAGCTGTGCTGTCCGATGGGAATTTCTCTCTCCCCATTGTCTCCTTCACTTCCTTTTATCAAATTTCCAATCCTGTGCCTTTCTATTTTCCTCGTCTCATGCACCACTCAGCTTTTTGCTTCTGTGGGCCCCTTTTTCTGACGTTCCCTTTATCTCCTTTTATATATACTCTTCAATGGCCTATTAATGACATAATTGGCATTTAAATTATATTATTTTTTTTCTCTTTATAAGATTTATTACGCATATTCTTGGGTGTACATCGAAAAGCATGCTTAGTGTGAACTTGTTGAATGGTCATCCTATTTGTGGTGATGCTGGAGAAGAGTCAAAAGGATGCGTTAGGTTTTGATTGCTTTTATTTGCAAATCATTTTGTTCATGATCTCTCATAAGATCTGACCTAACTCCAGAGTTTTGCTTTTCTTAATCTAAGGTATTCAAATAGTTATTGCATAATTTTCAAGAAAAAGCGTAGCATATTTCTGGGAACTTCTTTTATGATGCTACTATACATATTCTCCTAACGTGTAAGGTATCCTTTTTTCTTTTTTGTTGGATCGATTCATCTTATATAGCTCTCTTGGATGAAGTGTTCCTAGACATGCATTGTTGTTATACGTTTTTCCTTTTGAAGTTTCTCCTCTCCATTGTATTACACTTTTTGAGGATTGGAGATGCATAATTTCCTTTGTTGTTGTGTCTAGTCTAAGCCTTTCTCTCTTTCAGATTGTGCACTTTGTTAATCGTGACTCTCTAAGCTTGGCAAATGACTTCCTTTCTTTGGGATTTATTCCTGAAGGGGTTGATGTACATTCAGTTTCTGATGCGCTGAAAACGTCATTCGCTGATCAGACTGGTGAATCTCAAGATTTTCAGGTTTGTTTTTCATTCTATACTCCTTTAAAGGAACAATTTTTTCTCTGTAATATCTGTTAGTGGTGCTCATATATATTTTGGTCATAAGACAGAATTTTGAGCATTTTAAATTATGTTGATTAGGGGGAGTTGGTTTGCCTACTGGAAATACTGGCAGTATAAAATTTACGCACCATTTTGGTGCTTATTTTCAGATAGGAATGCCTGAATTTGTCAAGGATAAATCTTTGGTGCAATCCCTCCTATGGGATTAAGTGTCTCTTATCCTCTTTTCATCCCTTTCCTGGCTTGTTTCATTTTACCTTTTGTTTAGGTTCTGGGTTTCAAAGTTCTTGTTTTTTGCTAAGTAAATATTTCATAGATATGTTTCTGCTAATGACTTCCACAACTAGGTCTAAGGCTTTATATACCTGTCTGAAGCACAATTACCTGGTATAATGACACTTTCTCTTGTTATGCTTTTAATACTTGCTTTGGATTTCAGGGAATTATGAACCAACTATATGACGTCATGTATGAATTTAATTTCTCCCTCCCGCCAGATTATGCTCTTGTGATAAGAGCATTGGGATCGCTAGAAGGCACAGCTAAAGTTCTGGATCCTGATTTTAAAGTCATTGAGAGTGCATACCCCTTTGTCATTGGGAGACTTATAGCAGACCCAAACCCTGATATGAGAAGAATTTTGAGGGAACTTCTCATTCGTAACAATGGATCCATAAGGTGGAACCGGCTAGAACGCTTGGTATGATCTGTTTTGTTTTTTCTACTCAACCCTACAATATAATTGTAATGTGAACATGTTCATCCCTGTATTCCATGAAATAAACCAAAAAGTTATTCACAAGTTATCCAACCTGTATCCTTTGGAACATAACATGTTAAGAGTCCCACATGAGGGAGTCTCACCTAATAAAATTAGGCTTATAAGTCTTAAGGAATTTTTCCACCTGATTGACTAATCTTTTGAGATGGACTCACTCTTTAGATGCATTCTCACATTATAACTTCTCCAAATAAACATAATGTGTAACATTGACATAAATTAGTAGCTTACTTTATTTCTGTACGTTCTCGTGAAAGTTGGAACCCTATATGGAACATATACATTATTTGTGTGAGAAATACTGGCAACACACTCGTTTCAATACCCTTCAAAGGGTGAAATGCTAGGGGATCCCATTAAAAAGGGAATGGAACCTACTCAACAGGGAATGAGACATCATTTAGTTAATGTCATTTGTTTTTCATCGAATAATAGAAATATACTAAAACAGAATTAGGGTATGCTACTAGCATTTTTCTAGTAACTTTTGAGTGGAATTATGTTGCTTTTCCATATAACTTTTGAATGGAATTAGGGTAAATCTGTTTTATTAGTTCAGACGTCTAATCCTTTTGACTAAATATTTTGGAATTGCAAAAGCAGATCCTTTTCATTTCTTCCCTCAAATTTGAATGCTTATGGATAAAATTATTCTAGGACTTTGGACCGTATGTAATATGGATGTCATTTTTGTTCAGGGAGCAGCAATATCTGAACAAGCTTCTGAGATAACTGGAGACCCTAGTTCTGAAAAGTTTTCAAGTTCTTCTGTTTGGAAGTTATTTGACATGCACGCTGTTGTTGATTCGACTGAAGATCTTTTATTATTCATATTATCAGACAAGGGTCTTAGAGTGCGTCTTTTCCTTCTTCGGGATATAATAGAAGCAGCTGATGTGTTTCTGCAAAATGAAGTGATTGATTGCGCATTAGATGAGAATCCTCAAGGGCAGAGAACATTACTATTTGAGGTATTTTCTTTTGTTAAATATATTCTGCATGCATTTGTGCATCTCTAGGGAATAAATAGTTTATAATCTCCTCACTCCTGAGGAAGAGGATTTAGTTGGCTCTTGCACATAACATCATACATTATCTCCCTTCAACCCTTTCAGCTAAATGTGGCAAAAGAAAAAAAAATAATCTGCAGACTGACCCCATAGTCTCCACCTTTTAGGAACTACAAAATCACTCCAAGTACCTCTTTAGCATACTTACTGCTAGATCACCTCAAGTACCTCTTCGCATTTAGGGGTCTCAGACCAACTATAGAGCCCTTTCTGAAAACAATCCTTTTTAAGAAAAGTGGAATGCATTAGCAATCATACATAGCCCTTTCTGAAAACAATCCTTTTGAAGAAAAATGGAATGCATTAGCAATCATACATTTAGTTGGGCAACGAAACCCATTTGTTTTCATTTAATAGCAAAACATAAATTAACTGAATATCCAATAATCCATGTTACTGACTATCAAATAACTTAACTCTTATATTTGGAAAATACATCCAGATAAAAGTGCGGAGGTTGACTGATAGGATATGTAGTGTGTATGTTAGGAGGAAACATATTAAAAAGTAGTTGTTAGGATGAGTGAGCCTTTCTATATATAGTTGGGGGGTCTTTGTATGAGGGAGATCTATTTGGATGTTTTGGAGAATTGTTGTTGGATGTTTTGGAGAATTGTTGACAGGATCATTAACATCCTGTGTGAAGGGAACATTGTCCCTTGGATGCATTCATGCTGTACTTGATTCCTAGAATCAATAATACGAGGTCTAATAACTGAGTTTGGGTATTTGCATATTTTGTTCGCTGCCGGATCCGAAGAGAAGGGGAAAGTTTGGAAAGTTTGACCAGCAAGCAAGGAAGAGTTGTGGCAGAGATAAAGACAAGTTTGTCAATTACCAAAGACATCAAATAAATATATCAAAGTTAACCTTGTATGAATAAGAAAACATAAAAATAAGTTATTGTTTAACTTACCAAAAAAACTATAATAATAAATCAATACTAAATAGAGGCAAGAGACCTAGCTTAGAGATTAAAATATGAAGTGGAAGAATAACAAAATAGAAGAAAATAAAAGAGCTTTATCTGACTTAAGAATTAAAATATAGTGAGTTTTTTGTTGAGGGTTTTGCGGACTAGTCAGCCTCATCATTGGTTTACACGGGTCTAAGCAAGGGATTAAAATACTCAATCTGTCCTGGGCTTTATCTGACGGACTAGCAAACAGCCCACATGGCCCACCTGTATTGTCAGTCATCTTTATTTTTGCTTAAATTACATAGTAAATATGTTCGTTCCTTTTGGCCAATAGATTTTTAGTTGTTCCGTTCTGCCAAATAAATGGGCTAAATGTCTGACTTATTTGTACGTTGCAGGAGCGTGATATCCTGGGTAGGATTGGAAAAGGGTTTGATTATCTTTGTGAAGTAGTGAAGTTGGCGCCAGCGGAGTGGACAGCAATGCTTATTCGGATGTCCGTTAGGCCCGAGGTTCACAGATTTGCTTTAGATATTATTTCAGCTATAGCTTTGCATTCTAGCCACAAATTACAGGTAGCTTCTTGGCTCTATTTGTCAAGACTACTTCACAAAATGACAATTTGAGGTACCAATACTGTCGTTGACACCCATTAATTAGAAATAGGTGAGTGTTTTCCTCTCTTACATATTCATTCTTAGCAGCAGCATAAACATTCCATTCTTTACCTTTACACTCTTCATTCATACACGCTTCCCAAATTTTACTTTCATATTTTTCAGCAGTCGTTAAGAAGTTTTTGGATGTAATTTTTAAGTTGACGTTTCTTGCGCAACTCATTTTAACCTATACTTACTTTTAGAACTGGACTTAAAACTTTAACTAAATATCATAAAATCGTAAGGTAAAGTGTGCACTTCCTTGTACTATACTACTGAAAAAATGACGTATTCATAAAATGCTTAGAGTTTTAATACAAAAGTAAGATATTTTTTGAGAAAAAAGAATTATCTTGTCTCAGCATCCATGTCCGATTGCACAAAATCATATTTCTAAAATTCTGTTAAAGCAGTGAAGAAAGTCATTTATGGATTAATCTAGGAAATAAATTGTGACCAGCCTCAATAATTTAATGGTTTTACTATGGATAACTTTTGTTAAAGAACAATACAAAATAAAGAAATCTGGATGAAATTAACATGAAAAAGGTGCATTACACATTTTATAAGACAGACCATTATGGTAACAGTGGAATTGATCGATGATAAAATGACATAATTGAATGTTAATGGAAAATGTAATTTATTATCAATAAATGTAGTTTCAGAAAGAATGTGATGCAGATTTCTTATTAATACCAACTATAAAGAGTTTGAAACAGAAGTAGTATGTTTTAACCGAAATACTCATTAAATTTTAGGATAGGTGTTTATTGAAATTTCATGAAAAAATAAAGGGAAATAAAAATTTTAATAATTAGTTAGGGTTAACTAGATTGATTACTTGAATAATTCGTTAGGTCATGGTTTGGTAAAGCAAGAATGTGTTTAAAAAAATCCAATGATATCATGACACTTTTACATTGAGTAAAATAATTATAAAAGTATAAAGTTTTATTATTTTTCAAGAAAGAAGAGAATAAAAAATAGAAAAAAATAGTATCAAATAAATGTAAAAAATTTAGGTTTTTCAAAGAATATTTTTCTTAGAAAAATTCTATTTTAACGTGGGTAAAAAAGTTAGTGAGCCCAGTTTTTTGGAGCTTAAAACCATGTAATATTTGGGTATTCCTTCTTACATTCTATCAAATTTCTATCCCACCCAATCAAAAAGCTACCGGAAGTTTTTTTTTATATGACGAGATAGAGTGACTGCTAAGTGTTTATTATGTTTTGAAAAATAAATTACGGAAGTGATAGGGTCTAAGAAGAAATAGAATAAAAAGAGTAAAAAAATTTCTGTTCTTGAAGAAATACTTTGGGGCTACTACTTCCTGTACACCATTTTTTTGTTCTTACATCCTCCTTATTTATAAAATATCACTAGAGAATCATAATTTTTCCTCCTCAATCTTGTGTCGCAATTCCTCCCTCACCATCTGCATTTCTTGCACCTACCTCCCTTGCATCTCTATTCTCTTATCCCTTTTTTCCACTAACATTGTTATACCTCCACCATATCTAACATTTCATTCTCCTTCTCCCTCACCATGTTTTGTAGCAACTCTTCTTCAACCTGTGCATAATAAGGTGATGAAGGATGCCACCACTTAAAAACATTTTCATTTTGTTTAAACAAATACTTTTCTCTCTGTTCACTTTCCACTCCTCTTTCATTTTTCTTAGTGCCCTTCACTAAGAAGTTGAGGTAAATGAAATGCAGTCCTAATCATACATTACAAAATATGCCTTCCAAATTTATCATTTTAAGGAAAACGATTCTGCTTAGAAAAATGTTTTTCTAACAACTTTTTTTATAACATTTTTACAACAGTTTATATGCCAATTCATAATTAGTTTGTTTGAAATATACATGTATTAATAAAACATATAATTCTTCTTTTTAATATTTTGAAACAAGTATTTTTGGTTCTGGAAATTTCTTTTGAAACATTCATTTTGAAGAAATATTCTTATATTCTAGATTAAGCAGGGAATTTCTTTACTTTGTATGGAAAAAAGGGTATTGAGTTAAATGACGACGAGCATAGGGTCATCAATAGGGATGGCAAAAAAATTCGCAGGTACGGGTATTTGTGGATAAAATTCGCGTCAGATAGTTACTATCTGCAGATATTTACTACCTGCGGATAATGGGTAGCGGGTATTTTAATACCCATTTCTAAACGGGTCGGGTATGGATAATATACGACCCGATCCGCGGGTACCCGTTACCCGTAAAAAATAAAAAAATAAAATTAATTTATATATATTTTTAATTAAATTTAATTAAAATAAAATAAAATTATATTTTATTAGGTTAAATTTAATTAAAATTAAAATTTAATTTATATTTAATTTAATTTACATTATATTATAAATATATTTTTGTAATTTTATTTAAATTTTATTTTAAAATATATAAATTATTTTTTTTTATTTTTTGTGAATATTTGCAGGTATCCGCAAATTTTAAAATATCAGTATATATTTTTTAAATGGGTATCCGACGAATAATGAATCGAATAGTAGATAAAATTTTATCCAATAAATTAAGTTACGAATAAACACTATCCATATCCATTGTAATTCCTAATCGTGTTCTAATACTGAACTTGTATATAGGGGCTTACTTGAGCTCCAACGCATTGCTTTAGTATTAAGCGAGTGGCTAGTGAACATCAAACCGACAACTAGTGTCAACCTCAGACTTATACGTCACCACGTAAAAAATAAATTAAAAAATAAACTTAACCTAAAGAAGGATAAAGGAGCCATGGATTAACATGTGAAGTTATGACAAAAAAAAAAAAACAATGTTATATTTGGCATTGACTAGGTCCGTCTCTAAGCTTTCAGTCACGAATATAGCAACTTTAGTAAGCAACTAATTTTAGTAGAGAATATGAATCATTAGAATGGATGACAAAGAAAATTTCATGAATCACCGAACAAGCTTTGAACTTTGAAGGAATCGTCAAAAATAAAAAGTAAATAATAGTAAACACTCTTATTTCCTTTTCATTCTCTCGTTAATTCTCATTGACCATTTTTTCAAAGTAATTTGTCTTACTAATTTTCAACAAGAATATGATACCAAGAGTGCACATTTCTTTTCTCTTCTCTTTCTTAGGTACCCTTTCTCTCTTCTTTCTCTCTTGTATGGCAATTCTTCCTATAATCCAGTAGTTTCGACCTCGGATTCACCATCTTTATGCCTTTAGCTGTATCACAAGCAATATCTATGAACATTTATACCATTTTATTTGCGGTGTTCTATGTGCAGGTTAAAACTTGGAACTTGGTGATTGCAAAATGACCCAACTAATGTTATGATCACTTGGAAGCATTGGCAAGAAAGAAGACACATATTGGCGTTGTTTGTTCACATATTGGTTAAAAAAATAATATCTGGGTAGCAAGAGTATATTGCAGTAGTAATATGAGCTTTCTCAATTCAATTTTATCTGCTCCAACCCAGGTTCAAAATTCCCAGGAAGCAATTGTGAGCGGTGGGGGTCTAAGGTTAAATTCTTTCTCACATTTTCTTTCAATTTAATCGATACTATTATTTGGTTTGATGGTCGTGTTGTTAATTTAGATATTCATAATTTTGTTATGTCTATTTTTTATGATGTTTTTTTGTTACGATATGTTTTTGTAGTCATAATGGAAAATTCAGCTATGGATATGCTAGCTCTCCCGGCAAGAGATCTTCAATGGAAGATTTTTACGACACAAGAATTGATGGTGTTAATGGTGAAATCGTTGGCCTTTTCGGAGTTTTTGATGGTATATTTATATCTTCATCTCATCTTCATCACCTAGTTGTACACTAACAGGAAAATTTGTCAAAATATTGCAGATAGAACTTATGCTATGTGTTACTCTTATTAATAATCTGTTTTTTAATCAGCATGCTTCTTTTCTATATTTTCCATTTCTTAAAATATTGTGAACTAAGCTTTGCATTTAACTTCATATTTTAATATGAAAATGTTTGTGTACTTGTGCATTTGTATTATTCCATAGATTACTGGTTTTGTACTTTTGCCCCTCATATTAGTCTCTCTGATCTTTAAGCTCCTATTTTCTCAAATATACACAAATACATAGACAGAAATTGTTAGGTTTGTTTACAGTTGGAGTTTCATGTTACATTTTAAATGTCAATGTAAATGTGTGGACTATTTGATTAGTTTATTTGATTGTAATGTTGTTTTCTACACACCATGATTTTCAACCCCTTTAACGCAAAATTCTCTTTATAGTAGTCTCATTTGACTTTAGAACCTTTATCATCTATTCATCTTCCTGAACAGTGATAAGCTAATAGTGTGTCTTTTGTTGGAGGATAGATGTTTTTCCCTTTAAATGTTTGTTTTTTTCATTCCGTTGGTTAAACCTATGCTTGATAAGTAGAAGTAACTCCAACTTTTTATAATTATAACTCTTTCCAGGTCATGGTGGAGCTCGTGCTGCTGAGTACGTCAAGAAAAACTTGTTTAGTAATTTGATCAGTCACCCAAAATTCATTTCTGACACCAAATCAGCAATATGTATGTTATCACTACTAGATGTTTGATATTATCCAATTTGCCAAATCCATAGATTGACCTTTTTCCAAGCAATTTTTTACCACAGCTGATGCATATAATCATACCGATTCTGAGTTTCTGAAGTCAGAAAAGAACCAAAATAAAGATGCTGGTTCAACTGCTTCCACTGCGATTTTAGTTGGTGATCGCTTGCTTGTTGCAAATGTTGGGGATTCCAGAGCTGTCATATGCAGGGGTGGTAATGGTAAGGGCGTGTTAGCTTTGGAGATACTTCCATACGTCTATCTATAATGTTGCAGTATTAATTTTATATTGTTATTTAATTTGATTATTGACGTAGTATCACTATATAAATGCGAGTATGCTTGTTTATATAATATGATATAGTTTTTTGTTAACTTTTCATACCATTATTGAGAATTTCGTCCATACTTCTGAGTCTTTGGTGGTGACTGTCTTGATATCATTTGTTTATTATTTATGAAATATAATGAGTAGTCACTTGTTTTAGAGTGTGTAATGTAATGTTAGTATAAAAATGGCATGGGTTTATGCATAACATGTTCTTGTGCATCTGCAGTGACAGAGTCGTTTTAACCTTGATATGTTAAATATTTATAAATATTATTCTTCGAATCATGGTTTTTTTCTAGCTATTGCTGTTTCTCGAGACCACAAACCAGACCAAACTGATGAGAGGCAGAGGATTGAAGAGGCAGGAGGATTTGTTATGTGGGCTGGTAATGTAAACATGTAACATATAGTTGCGCTCAGTTTTCTGTTAAATTTAAAAAATATATATCGTTTATCATTATTGGTGATATCACATAAGCAGGAACTTGGAGAGTTGGAGGTGTTCTTGCTGTTTCTCGAGCGTTTGGTGATAGACTCTTAAAGCAATATGTTGTTGCTGATCCAGAAATTCAGGTTGGTGACATTCATTCTTAAACAAATGTATAGTTTTAGACCTTTGCTTCTGTAGGACACATGATGAAGTTTATGAGCAGTAGAACAAAATTTCGAAGAGATGTTCCTTCTGCTGATTTATCTTTATTCTTAATGTTGTACCCTTTAATTTTATTTGTCTAGTCTCTTTCTTTGGTATATTTAAGCTACATTTTTGTCAATTTGTAGGAAGAAAAAGTTGACAAGTCCCTTGAGTTTCTTATCTTAGCTAGTGATGGACTATGGGATGTTGTCTCAAATGAGGTTTGCACTGATGTTCATTTCTTCTTCTCATTGAGAACTAAAATGCATCTTCATCATAAGCATTTATAGAAGGGGGGGAAAGGGAGCAGTAGAAGGTAAAACCAAATCCAAACCTATGATAAATGCTTAGGTTACAAAACATAAAGTCAAATACTAAGACATCTCATTTTTCCTACTCAGCTAAGATTTAAGTGTTTTCAGGAAGCAGTTACTATGATTAAACCAATTGAGGATGCTGAAGAAGCAGCAAAGAGGTTGATGCAAGAAGCATATGGGAGAGGTAGTGCTGACAATATCACATGTGTTGTGGTTCGTTTCTTGACTAACCATGGCACTTCTTCTCATGGTAGTTCTGGAGGTAACCATGGCACTTCTTCTCATGGTAATTCTGGAGGTAATCATGACACTTCTCATGGTAGTTATGGAGGTAACCATGGCACTTCTCTTGGTAGTTCTGGAGATAACCATGGCACTTCTTCTCATGGTAGTTCTGGAGGTAACCATGGCACTTCCCATGGTAGTTCTGGAGGTAACCATGGCACTTCTCATGGTAGTTCTGAAGGTAACCAAGGCATTTCTCATGGTAGTTCCGTAGGTAACCATGGCACTTCCCATGGTAATTCTGGAGGTAACCAAGGCATTTCTCATGGTAGTTCTGGAGGTAACCAGGGCATTCCTCATGGTGGTTCTGGAGGTAACCGTGGCACTTCTTCTCATGGTAGTTCTGGAGGTAACCAAGGCCTTTCTCATGGTGGTTCTGGAGGTAACCATGGCACTTCTTCTCATGGTAATTCTGGAGGTAACCAGGGCATTTCTCATGGTGGTTCTGGAGGTAACCACGGTACTTCTTCTCATGGTAGTTCTGGAGGTAACTATGGCACTTCACATGGTAGTTCTGGTGGTAATCATGGCATTTCTCATGGTGGTTCTGGAGGTAACCGTGACACTTCTTCTATTGGTAGTTCTGGAGGTAACCATGGCACTTCTTCTATTGGTAATTCTGGAGGTAACCATGGCACTTCCCAAGGTAGTTCTGGAGGTAACCATGGCATTTCTCATGGTAGTTCTGGAGGTAACAATGGCACTTCTCATGGTAGTTCTGGAGGTAACCATGGCATTTCTCATGGTGGTTCTGGTAACCAGGGCTCTTCTTCTCATGGTAATTTTGGAGGTAACCAGGGCACTTCTTCTCATGATAGTTCGGGAGGTAACCATGGCACTTCTCATGGTAGTTCTGGAGGTAACCATGGCACTTCCCATGGTAGTTCTGGAGGTAACTATGGCATTTCTCATGGTGGGTCTGGAGGTAACCAAGGCCCTTCTTCTCATGGTAGTTCTGGAGGTGTTAATAAAAACCCTACGAAAGCTAGTTATAAGTGAGTAATGGATCCAAAAATCAGAAGACTTGGTCAAAATTTGGCTTATAGCTGGTTGTGGCTAGTAATATAGCAGCTATGGTGTTTCAACAAAAATTAGAAATAAATTCCAACTCATTATGGCCCTGTTTCATAACCAAATGATTATCTCACTTCCACGATTTAGCCTATATTTTGTATCTAGGAAATGTGTGTAATGTGTGGTCAGAGTTGTCATGCACCTTCTGCATGTAAACACGATTCTTTTAGTCTGTCTAAATTTCGTTCATGGTTAGTTATTTATGTTATATGCAGCAGTCCTTTTCTACATTCATTGTAGCTTGTATAATATACATAAAAGAATATTGATTTCCCTCTGCTTGCTATTTATGTTTGTTATGGTTTACAATTTAAATCGTATTGTGATTCTTGTTGATGATGTCTCCTTGTAAAGTTGTTTAACTAGTATATTTTTTAAGTTCTTCTGGCAAAACTTTTTGTAGATTCAATGTGGTGCATTGACTATTCTATCTTTCCCCTGTTACACTATAATAATAACAACCATTGTAAGTTTTATCTTTTTGGCAATTAAAAGTAAGTTAATTAGACATTTTTTAATATCAATAAGACTGGTAAATCACTAGTAGAGAGAGAGAAAACATAAAGCTACTAAAACAATAATTATAGCCTTAAGACATCAATTCAACAATTTAAGTATTATAATGATTGACTAGTTTCTCTTAACTTTAAGAGATTCATTTTATCACATAGTACAACTCTCATAGGTAGTTTTAACCACACACAAAAAAATACTCAGATCAATTATCTGAGTACACTCTCGTGGCCACAAAATAATAAATATTCGTTTTATTTTATTTAGAGTATGCAAGCTCATAAAGGTTACATGCAATAATGGCAAAGTTTGACTCAAGAAAAAATGAAAAAAAAAACTTACTCTGTATGAATTTTTGATTAGATAGTTGCATTGTCCTCTGCATCAAAAGTCATAAGGTGAATTCCAATATTTAAAGTAACGAAGGATTAAGTAAAAAATATAAAAAGAGTGTATATAAAGGATATAAAGTAAGAGGTTTTAGAGAACTAAAAAATTTTATAAAATGAAAAAAAGAATTATTTATAGTTTGATTTTTTAATAATTAAATTATTAAGTGTCACCTATAAAATCATTATACTCTTAAACCCTTTTCTATATCCTCGGATGAATAATATGACATGTGAAAGTGAATATGTATTTTTCCTTAAGTGTTGAAATAATGTAAATCAGTAAATATAGAGAGAAATTATCACTAATAAGATAAACGAGAAATATAAATAAATATTGAATAACATGAAATAAAATGTAAAAGAAAGATATTGAAGAAGAGGAATGATCGAAGAAATTTATTTTTCCATTGATTGGTATTGTAATCATGTTCTCTTTTATTCATGTTCATGTACGTATGTTCACTTTTATTTATGATAATAAAAAATTAATAAAATTATCATTATTGTTATTATTATAATTATAAAATTAAATGTAAATAATTTTTATAATTTTATTATAAATAATATTTATTTATTTTGTAGTAATCTTTTAATTAAAAAATAATTAAATTTAAAGAAACAAACAAATAAAAAAGCAGTTAAATTTAAATAAATAATCAATTTAAAAAGTAAAATTGATAAAATAATCAGGTTAAAATTAAAAAACAAATGTAAACACCTGAAAGAAAAATGTTTTTTATATATGTATTCAAATAATTACTCAAGATACTTGTTGGAGAATATCTAAATCACACTAAAAGTGTGTGTTCTCTTATAAATTCGTAGTTTTATCTACTTAGACAAGACTTAATTCTTTATAAATATTGTGTCTTAGTATAAAATTGATTGAAAATGAAAAAAAAAAACAATTAGTTAGGCAAGTAATTATAGTGATTAAATTAATTTTTCTTTTTTATGTTTTTATGATTTTTTATTAGAATTCACATATAAATTAGAGATAAAATCTTTTTATAATATAAAAATTAGTATAAAATAAAAATTTAAAATTTAATATCAACTAAGTTTAAAATTTACCTTTTAACCTCATTTTTAAAGATGATAAAAACTTACATAAATTGTGCTCTTTACTCTTCTATCTCTTTTTTCATCATCAATTCCTATCAAAAATAAAATAAAATGATAAATTTATCAAAAATAATATAATTAATCTCTCTTATCATATAATGAAAAAACTAAATATAAAATTAAAAAAAAATTATGTTAACAAATATTTAAAAAAATTAAAACAAATGAATATCATGCATAATATTTTCAGCAATAAAAACACTTATTTATTCTAAAAACACTTCTTAATTAGTTAAAGACAAAAATATATAAACAATTATTTAATTCTAAAAATAAATACTTTTAAATTCTAAGAAAATAAAGTGAAGTAGAAAGTTAAAATAGATGTATATAATAGTAGTATGTTTAAAAAATGAAGTGAGAGATCAATTATGGACTCAGAAAACATTTATTCAACAAAGCACATTTTGCTCTTATGTACGAGAGAGAACCAAATAGTCATCTTCATCGTCCACATCTTCATAATTACTATATACAATAAAACTAATGAAAGAAAATTAAAATGTACAAACTATAAATAAAGAAAAAAATATATATAAATATCAATCTTTGAGCTCAAAGAAACATAAAGGAAAAGGAAATTTCCATGGATAAAGTTGAGAAATAGTAATTGCTAATACAAAGAAATAAAGAGTGAATGGAAAAATGAAAAACAATTCCAATCTTTATATAGAGTTTTATTTTATTTTTTAATTTAATACACTTAACCATGATAGAAATTTTAATTGGCAAGTCAACTTGGATAAATACTATAAAATGTATCTTATATTCATTCTTGTTTATCAAGTGATGTGCTAGCCAAGTTATGAATATTATATTAAGTTATGATTTTTCAAATAATTTCTGCATAGAGTGAAAAACATTATAATATTTAAGTCAATTGAATGACCTAGGAAGCAATCATAAATTATAAACATTGTCTCTGACTTTTCTATTAATACTAGATACAAGCCAAGTATTACAAACCAATTTCAAATTTTATTTTGTGAAAATTAAAAAGTTGAAAACATGGAGAGTTTAAAATGCATAATAATTATATAAAATATTTATTTTTAGCGTTTTGAATGCTTAACTGCTTATTAAACCATCATGCATAAACCATACTTTCTAAGTGTTTTTATTTTTTTGTTGCATTAACATTGAATAAATATCTTAGATGAAGAAAAACCCTCAAACTTGTTTATTTTACTAGCTAAAGGTAAGAGACGTCGTGTAATTAACTAAATTAATGGTTAAAATCAATTAATGTTTTGTCTAGACTTTTTGTTGCGATGACATTTGTACCAGTATGTAAAATTTTTATATATTGAAATATTTACAATGTCCATAAATGATTACAGAAATATTTTAAACATATATCAAATAAATTTTAAATTTAACATAGTCATTTTCTTTTTTTAATAGATTTTGAAATTCATTAAAGGTTTAAAAAAAAATTCAACAAATTTCAAAATCAAGATCTTTTAACAAATTTTGGAATTTGTTAACATAAAAAAAATGGGATATGTCTTTTTTTTAATAACAAAAGGATAATTTTAAAATTTAAAAAAAATGTGGAGGTACAGAAATAAATGTGTGGGGTTACAGGGAAAAACACCTATTTTAGATAAAATAATTTTTAGTATAAAATAAACTTTTACAAGTTTATTATTAATTATTAAGAAACTTATTCAAGTTTGATCATTTTGAGTCTCTGTACTTTTTTTTCTTTCAAAATGTTGATAACATAGTATTTATTTGGACTCTCCATGAATATAACAGTCAGTAATTTTCAAGAGTCAGATATACTTGAACTCAATACCAGTTAATCAATTCAAACAATATTAATACATATATTTCATTCAAACTAAACTTGAAATCCAATCCAAGCAAGTCGGTATCAACATTAAAATTTATGCAATTATAATTTTTCTAGAATAAATTATATATTTTCACAAAGTGATATATATATATATATATATATATATATATATATATATATATATATATATATATTAAAAGAACAATCAAAGTTAATGGTTAAAATTTTGAAGTAGATTGCTTAAAAAAATTGTGTTGCTAACACATTTTGCAATGTATAACCATTTCCTAAACTAGAATCAACCAACCAAACCAAATGTCCAGAAGAAACATAAACGTCACAGATTATTTCTTGAAAGAGTATTCATATAATTAAACTCAGTAAGGATTAATATACAATTTTTAATTAGTTTTTAGTATCAACAAATTATCATTTTTTTTTCATTTTAATATTGTGTGCCTGTTTCAGTTTCTACAAGATTATAAATTTTATATATAAGTTTCTTTTCTATTTTATTTGTTGCCATTGAGGAAATACCAAGTTTGTTTTTCAATGTCTTTTAGTCAGAGATAGCTTGGCAGGAACATGAAATTAAAATAAAAAAATATTTTGGTGGGATTGGTACGAAGTTCGGTCATCCTCTTTTTCTGTTTTTTTTCGACTGTTCAATCTTCTTTGAAGATGTAATTCTTCGATGGTGGTTGACCTGCCAAAGATATTTCGATGCTCAAATCAGAAAATAATGTTTTTTTCATATTTTGATAGTAACTGGGAATAAGATAATTTTACCTTAACATTAATATTGCTGCTAATATACCTGCTAAATGTCTGTTAATATCATATTCTCTTACAATATGACCTGTCAATCACTCATAAATAGCGTATATTCGTATTTAATATGATCATTAAATGTATTAATTGGTCATTAATGATATTTACCTTTCTTGATTAGTGTTTGGCTAACAGTCGGTCAGTTGCTTGTTTTGGCTCCAGATTCTCTTTAGCCGATTGGTCACCAAGGTATAGTACATTAAACCTCCCTCAAGCCTCGAGCAGCTATTTGTAGATACGAAAGGGTTTAAGTATGCCGCACGAATTTAAATTGGTGGGAAAGATTGATTACTAAAGGTTTTGATGACGAGACTTTGCCGCTCGGATTGGGACGAGAGTGATAGTTCACGAAGAACGTTCCCCCCAACGCTCGGTTTAGGACGAGAGTGAGTCTGTAAAGAACCTCACCGCTCGGTTTAGGACGAGAGTGAGTCTGTATAGAACCTCACTGCTCGATGACGAGAGTGATTCTGTATAGAACCTCACCGTTCGGGTTAGGACGATAGTGAGTCCGTATAGAACCTCACCGCTCAGTTTAGGACGAAAGTGAATCTGTATAGAAACTCACCGCTCAGTTTAGAACCAGGGGTTCTCGAAGAGCATCCCCTGGGTTTTGTAATATTGCAACATATCCAACTATTGAATGGAAGTTGCCCGACTTTATTCATACTAAAATTGTAAGCACATAAGTCTTGTCAAAAGAATTTATTTGAAACAAAACACCAAATCAAAATTCAACTAAAGTAAATATGAGATAAGTCACATTCCAAGTGTTAGAAAGGATTTTTTATTATATCTTCTAGTTGATATGTCCTTGAATCGCGCGATCAGGACTGTGACTGCGACTGTGATTTCTATGCGGCTGTTCGGCTCTTCTTTGTGGAGAGTTGGATGGGCTTCTTAACTGCGATCATTCCTCCGTGCTCCTCTTGGTCACCATTGGATTTCTTCTGCCCTCCTTGGGAAGTAGTGATGTATAGTCTGGGCGTTCGTCTTGGTTCCTTGTGTTTTCATTGGGGTGTCGCTCGGCCCCACGGTGGGAGCCAAAATACTCTGACGCTCAAGTTAAAAAAATAATGTTTTTTTCATATTTTGGTATTAATTGGAAATAAGATGATTTTACTTGAACATTAATATTGTATTTATTGACCTCATAATTGTCTAGCCCATTAATTATTCATTAATAAAATATATCTTTTAGACAATTAAATTCAATAATACATGTTAATATACCTACTGTCCATTAATATCATATTCATATTCTCGTACAATATAAACTTTCAATCACTCATAAATAAAGTTTATTCATATATAATATGGCCATTAAATGTATTAATTGGCCATTAATGATAATTACCTTTACTTATTAATCTTTGACTGACAGTCGGTCAATTGTCTGTTTTGGTTTCAGATTCTCTTTTGGTCTAGAAATAACAATAAAAACAAACAAAAAATATCATCAACTAAATTTTTCTTAGGACTCGAACATGTTAAGATTAAAAAGAATAATTAAGCCTAAACTTAATTATAAAGTATATTCAGCGGGACAAATAAAACACCACAAATTAAACAAATCTTTGACTGTTTGAAAACTGTATTAGATTCTAAATTAAAGAATTATAGAATAAGGAGATTTCATAATTCTTTGGAAATAAGAAAAATCCAAAGAAAAAAGTATTTTAGTTTGAAAATGAAGATGAGAGTTAAATACAGCCAAAATTTCATTTCAAGTTTGTAGTTCCGTGCGTCGTTAAACTTCAAATACAGATAACTTTTAAGTGGTTGTTAGGCAAACATTTGGTCATACTACTTACAATTGTCACTATTTTGTATCTTAAGCTATTGATATTTATTCTTTAATTTTTTTAATTTGATTAATACATGTATACTTCAGAGAGTAATTTAGGGGGGAAGCGTAAACTCTAATATATAATTTAGACAAAAAAACATATTAAAACAATAACACTTACAAATTTTGTTAAAGAATCCCTTAGAAAAGACCGTAAGAAATACCAGTGACTTTCAAAAACACTTTGGAATAGCATAATAGTGAATATATTGGTATATATTCCAAAGCCAGGTTTAATGAAAAGTAAAAATTTATTGTTTTTTTTTGTTAAACTTTAGTTGAATGGTTCATTACAAAAAAAAAAAAAACACGGTAACTAGTCATTTTTAATGGACAGAAAGAAGAAGAATCAATGTTCATATAGATAGATTCAAATTTAAAAAAGTAGTTATAGTGTTGTTGTTAAAAGTGATTCTAGAAGAATCAAGGTTGTTCCAATTCAAATTAGTATTAATGCTCTTTGAACAAAATGGTTGGACAAATTTCTTCCTAATAATTCTTAAAAAATAAAATAAAATAATTTAATGCATAAGTTATTATTATTTAAATTATATCAAAAGCTTTTTATAAACTAACTTGTACATAATTAAATTTATTTATGGTTATTTTCTCAATTAAAATTCCTTATAAAGAAATTTATTCTAACAATATCCAAAATATAAAGTTTTCAAACAATTGAATATCGATTGTATAAAATTATGTTTAATAACAACATTTTATATAATATATAATATATTTATAAATTTCAAGATATGTATCATGGAATACATTTTATTTAGAAATTTGATTATAGAATTTATCTGCATTCAAAGTCAAAACTTTATATTAAAATGTTAGATTGATCAAAACTAACATACCTACCAATTTTGAATTACGAATGGCCTTCGAAAGGTAAACCCATCCCGTGTTCAAACCTAGGGACCAAATTAAAAAGAATCCCAATATCTCGGAACAAGTGCTTTGCTTTACATCTTGCTTTCATTTTTATTATGTAAAAATGGTTAAAAGAATAGATTACATTATGACAGCATAAAGCACTACTCACGAATTAAAATAAAATATTACCCACATGAAACACCTAGAGACTTCCAAGTGTTTTCTTTTTATCCAGCGAAATAGAAGATATCACTAGCGTATTAAAATAGTACAAACTGATATGATGATAAAATGTTACTCAAAAAAATCTTATCATGACGATTCAATAAAATATTAAAATCCAAAATCTATTTATTTATTGATTCCGAAAGTAGTTGGTGTACTATTAATGTAGTAAAGTTATTTTCTTAAACTAGACTGGTGCCAGTTGTTCTTTAGGAGAAGGAATAAAATACACTTAAAAGATACTATTAAATATAATTTGCGATTAAAGAAACCTCTTAATCACATGTTCAATACCAATAGTTTTCCAGAATTTGATTTGCGAAACTCTGCACAGCAGCTACAGCCGAAAAGGAAGTGCAATTGCCATCATCGTTTCCTTCGCTTCTTTTTTCACCTTCTCACATATGCAAAAGGTCCCAAAATTCACCCAAAAACAACCAACAAACTACAAAATCGATCCACAGCAACTGTTTGCAACTTTACATTGCTTAATTCAAACAAAAAAGATCGTAGTATATACACAGCATGACAAACATAAGAAGACAAAAAGTAAGCAGCAGTAGCATCATACATAGTAGATATATAAAGCGAAATCAGCACGACGGAACGACGCCGTATCCAGCCAGAGGGTCCGCATCAGAACGTTTAGCGAACCTGCCTTTGATCCTTGGTCTCGTTTCTGCATACGCTTTTCTCGAAGCGTAACGAATTGTCTTCTCGAACTTTCTGTTCTTCCTTTTCTCCCGGTACCTCAACACTCTCGCCTCCCTATCTGCCGCCGAAAACTGAGCCGTCACTGTCACCGCGGCCACCTTGCTGTAGCTGCAGTTCGATATCTCCGACATCGTGTTTCCGTCCGGCACAACTCCAACCTCCATCGACGACGACGATACCTGAAAGAACCAACAACCACAAGAACAAACAAACAAACAAATCAATCCATGTTATCATATTCCACAAATCCATTTCGAAACAACAAAACATCGCGGCGAGATAGTGCTTAGACTTACACTTTGGCTCATCTGAGACTGTGACTGCGAGAGAGTGGTGGAATTGTATTTGTAACCGTAGGCGAACGGCTCGTAGTTGCTCTGCACCGGAACCACGCCGTCGGCGGTAGCGGAGCCTTTCGGATCCGCTTTCGGATCCGCGACGGCATAGTCCAGATCTATGTAAGGAACGGGTTCGGATTCGGAGAACAAGTACTGAGAGGAATTTAGATCTGTTTTAGGAGTAGGTAACAACCAGGACGCGGCCTCGGCCTCCTCGGTGCTGACATCAGCGTCGGCGTCGGAGAAGAAGCGGTGGTCGTCGAGAAAGTTGATAGGCGAGGAGGCCTTGACGGAGTGTACGGACTCGTAGAAGGGCGCAACAGGGAGACGCTCGTGGCGGCTGGCGAGGGGGTTGGCGGAGTGGATGTCACGGTCGCAGGCGAGGCAGAGCGCGGCGGCGTCAGCCTTGCAGGTGACGTGCGCGGGCGCCTGCTCGCATACCTCGCAGAGCGCAACGCGTGGATGGCGCGAGGCGAGCTTGTTGGCGGCGTGGACCTTGGAATCGCAGGCGCCGCATAGGAAGGCGGCGTCGGGGCGGCAGTACAAGGTGGCGGTGGCGGACTTGCATGAGTCGCAGAGCTTGGAAGCCATGAGTGGTGGCTCCCTCTACGTCTCTCTCTCTGTGATCTGTTTTGTGTTTGTTTTGTTTGGGAATGCGGTGTGGTGTGGAAGTGAGGAAGCGTGATTATGTGAAAGTAGTCGAGTCGAGTATGTCCAAGTCTATCTGGTGGGCCCAGGGAGATCTGAAGAATAACCAATGGAATAGTGGCACGTGGAGAGGCTTAGCCGAATATAGACCCTACGATAAATTTAGGGGTGGGGAAGCAACTGCAATGGAGTCTGTAGGAGAAAGAGGGTTTTGGGTTCGGACCCTGTGGTGCCATATTCCACTCTTCCTTTTCATCCTCCACCTCACTTTCTTTCCTCCAAAGCTTTTTGGCATCTTTATAAAATTATTACACTCTCGTACTTTTTATTCTATCAACACTCTCTCACATTATTATTATTTTTTTCGACCTACCAAAAATTAAATATTACTATTTATTTATTTATTTATTTTGACCTCAATACGGGGTGGGAGTAGTGTCCCGCGTCTATTATTAATTATTACGACTCTACCAAAAATAAAGTGCTTTCGTATATGCGTCGTTTATGCCTTCATGTTGTTGTCACCTTTTAGGGCATGTTTAAAAAACACCTACCTTTCCGTGCCTATAAAATCAACATTAATCCTGCACATGTTTTATGCTAAAATGTTTGTTAATTTTAAGCTAAATTCATTTTATATCAAATTTTTTATTTTATTGTGAGAGAAGAAAAGAGTAATATAAATATTATAGATTACACAATAAGAATTTAATGTTTCAAATCACGTATTCACTTTATAGATTTAAAGAAATGAAAAATGTAAAATGTATTAACGATTTAAAATAACAAAAAAGATATTTTAAATAATTTTATTTTCTTTTATATTGATTTATTTTATTTTATTTGTGATCCGTGTTTGTAACTAGAAGCATAATATATTTACCTTTTATCAATAATTACAAAACCAATAAGTTTTTATTTTAGTTAAAAATAGTAAGAAATAATAATTAAATTCTTTTAAATAATTAGTCAGATTTTATTAAATTATATTTACATATTATCATTATTAGTCAATTTTTACAACAGAGTGAAATATTTTTCTGAGATTTATTTATATCTTAAATTATGATATATTTTTGTTTCCAATTTTTAAAAATAAATTGATATAATTCTTTTAATTTAATAACGTTATTTTTTTTTACGAATTAAAAGACATTTCAAACTAACAAACATTTGAGTTTAAATAACAACTCAAATGCAACCTAAAACATAATGTAAAACGTTTAAAAATTTAACAAATTGTGTTAAAAAAAATTTATTTATTTTTAAAATTTAATGACTAAAAATGAATTTAACATTTTATAATATAATCTCACTATTATAATATCATATATATATATATATATATATATATATATATATATATATATATATATATATATAATCTTTATAAACAAATCAAACCTATAATTTGATATATATTAAAAGAAACATTTTATGATTCACTCAATGTTATATAAGTGATTCTTAATTAAAATTTATATTTATATATAAATTTATTTTATCTCAAAGATTTAAAATTTTAAAAATTTAAAAAGTAAAGTGTTTAATTACTTCACGTCACCTTTATAAGTAGAGAATGCCCATAAGATAGGAGAAAGGAAATTACATGTTGACGTTGTTTTTTTGTGTGGATAAGTAATGAAGTAGTTGAAGTTGTAACTATACTCCAAGTTTGGACTAAAGATGATAGTGACTCAATGCCGTGGGGGCCTCTTTTTGTTTCCTCCACTTTCTCTCAACTTCACTGCAAACATAATTAAACTTCACTTTTATTTTCTTCCCATCATTCATAGTTTGTTTCACGTCAGTATGCAAAGTAATAAAAAAGTGAAAAGTTGGGGATATGGCTTCAATTCAATGATGTTATATATGCAAATTTTGTGATTGATATCTTATATTATTCACCCAATCCCGTAAAAAAGCGAACCATGGAAGCTGAGGTTTTTTGCCTCCAAAAACCTTTCACCATACCATATCAATATGCAGATATAATGGTCACTTTCATGACAAAAAGGAAGAATGAAAGAACAAACAAACACTTAAGGCAAAATATATCCTATAGTTTGTTGGGTGTAACAAGAAGGAGATTTGCCGGAAAACACAAATACTAATGAGATTTGAGTTCAATCACATAAGATATTGATACTATATTTTGTCCAAAATTTTAAGTCAATGAATTAATGAGTCTTTCATCTTAATATGATGTTCTACTTTCTCATTTTTATTCAACGTGAAACTTAGACTAGCTTGAATTTCGAATATAATTTTAAGAAAAGATACTTGAGAAGAGAAAAATGTAACACATGTTCAGACGATAGCGAAATTAAATAATGCTAATCTTAAAGAACAAAATATAACATCATTATCAAGATTTAGCAATTTTTTTTAATTATTTTACAGCTTCTTCAAAGAAATGTTGCCAATTTTACGATAACAAAAATAGCAAAAAGCATATCCAAATCTAAGTAAGTGCAAAACGTTGCTTTGTGATTTTTTTAATGTTTGGTTGATGTCACTATTTGATGAAGAAACAACAGTGTGGGTCTCTTTGTGGTGTCGGCTGTTCGGTCTGTGTTCGGCCTATTGGTGGCATAGGTTTCATATCTTACTTATTATTGTATTTTTCTATAGTTTCTATTTGAAAATTTACATGCCTAGTAAACTTGTTTTATTCATTCTTTAACATTCTGTAACCGTTATATATAACTACGGTTAATTGAAATAACCGTCGTTATTTTGATTTCCAAGAATAAAAAGATTCAATTTTCACTTGTTCATGCATACATAGTGTCTTCTTCCTACCTTGCCTCGTCAACACAGTGCCTTCACTTTTCACCATTCACACAATGTCTTCTTCCCTATCCACCGTAGACGTTGGCTGATCTTGCAGCATCCTATGCTTTTTGACGCAGTTCTTGACGATGTTGGTAGCTTCCCTATGCCTCTTCGTCGTTAATGTTCTATTGTTGCCAGTCCTCTTTGTTGTCGCGTTGGACCCCGTTTGTGTGGCACACCACATTGGCCCTCTGTTTAGGCACTGTTCTCCTTCCTGTTGTTGCCACTGCTGCTATTTTCCTTCCTTTGCAGGTAAGTTTTTTTTTCTTAATTTTTTTAGTGTTTATCTTTTATAATTATATTTGATTATTAGGTCTCTATTTTTTTAGTGTTTATTTTTTTGTTCTGAATTTTTTTAGTGTTCATTTATAATTATATTTGTTTATTTTTTATAATTATATTTGATCTTTATAATTATATTTATTATGATAAAAATTATTAGAAATATGTCTCTTATACAACATGTTGGTATTGAGTAAGGAGTGTCTAACTCTCGATAATTATTGTTTATTATTTTATTAATTACAAAGATCTAAATATTGATCATGTATTTACAAAAGAACAAATATAGATTAGAGTTGGATTAATTTATCATGAATAAGTAACTATTACAAGAGAGAGAATGTTGGTAGTGTAGAAAACAGAATAAGGATGAGATGTCCTTATGCAAATTGTTTCAATAGAAGAAGATTGAAGGTTGTTAAAATTAGAGGATATCTTTTGTGCGATGGATTTATGAAGGTTATACAATAAGAACGTGACATGGTTAATTGTTAGACATGTCAAGTGTGTCTAAAACACGTGAATTTGTTGATTAGACAATAAATGATTGATTAGAGACATGGGCCATGATGTTGGAGTACAATCCTTTGCTGATGCGGTTTATCAAAATATGTTTATTGATATAGAGACTTCGTTACATCTTGGTTGAGTTAATTTCACACAATTATCAATTGTATTAAGGTTGATGAATTTGAAAGTAGTGAATGAGTGAAGTTATAATATGTTATAAATTCAAATTCAATCAATATGTCCCAGTTTTAACTTCAGTTCACTTTTGCAGAATTTTAACAATGTTGAATTGTTCCACATTAGAATATGTTTAACAAGTCTGGACATAATACTTTATTATCAAATGTAAGAGTATAAGGTGTTAGACTTAAACTTGGATTTATTTGTTAAAATAGTTTCATATTTATTTGTTAAGGTATTCATGTACTATACATGTTGAATTGTTTGTGTTATCTGAAAACTTTGTGACAGGTTTTGGGTAGATGAAATTGTAAACATTGCATTTAAAAAAATCACTTTTTAATGATAGTTATTACCAAGATCGTAATTATATATCAATTTATTAATTTTTTAATTTTTGACTCGATTTAAAATGATGGTTTTGACCATAATCGTAGTTATAAACCTTTCGTTATTTTTTTTTATTCTAATTAAAATTTGATGACGGTTGGAGCACCATAGTTATTTTGAATTTTTCAACGATAGTTAAATTTGACTAGCATTAAATTTTCAACCATATATAACGACGGTTAAATATAATCATTGTCGTTTGCGAAATACTTTTAACGATGGTGTGTTTAATGACAATTTTAGAGTTGTGGAGGAAAGTCTTTTTTAACTGTCATGGAAAAGTTTTTCTACAATAATGGAAATACACATGTGTCACTTCTCATTACTCTTCTCAAAGTTCATCTTCGATACAACCACATAGAGTTATCATTCACCACATTTTGTCAAGTCACTACACACAAACATGCAAGAAAACAATAAAACAAAACCAAGAAGATAAGAAAATAAAAATGTAAGCTTCTCCTACCTCTTACTCTTCACTTCTTACTTCTTCCCTATAAAACTCAACCTTTAAACTTTTCTCCCTTATTCCTTGACTTTCCCCATATTCTATTAAATTTCTTATCCTAAACCTTATATTCCTATATATTTATAAAGTTAATCTCTCTAAGAAAAATACAATATTTTATTAGTATTTACAAAAGGAAGATAAAAAGTGAGGATTTAAAAAAGTAATAAGCTATGGGAGAGCTAATTTTGTCATTAAAATGAGGCTCAAATAATAGTAAGAATTAACATTATCACTCACTCCCCACAAATCACCTAGGACCTAACTTCTGATATCAAAACGTAACTCTTCAACGTTAGAAACCGATTTGTAACTATTCCAGGTAGCTTAGCAATATATGTGTCACTTTCCATTACTCTCATTAGAATCCTCCACAAAGTATAAAAGTGTCACTTCCCATTACTCTTCTCAAGATCTCCAACAAAGTACACAAGTGTCATCTTCCATTACTTCTCTCGAGAGCTTAAACAAAGTTCACCTTCAATACAACTATGTAAAATTACCCTTCACCACTTTGTATCGAATCATTACAAACAAACAAACAAACAATAAGAGAATAAAAGAAAAGCAAAAAAATAAGAATGTAAGCTCCCCTTCCTCTTATTTTTCAATTCTTCCTTCTTCCTTATAAAACTCAACCTTTAAAATTTTCATCCTTCTTCCTTTATTTGTCACGTATTCTATTAAAATTCTTATCCTAAACCTTATTTTTTTATATATTTATAAACCAAATATTTCTAAGAAAAATATAATATTTTATTATCACTTATTATTATCTAATAATAATATATAAGAATAGATAAACTAACTAAATGTAACGATATAACAATATCCAAAAATATAAATTAATATCTAAAAACATATAATAATATTTTTTCTAGTTACATAATTATTTACTAAATTTTATTTTTTTAAAAAAATTAAATTAAAATAAATCTTTTAAATTATAATTAATAAAAAATTTATTTTTTACTTGAAATACTTAATCATATTTATATATTTTTCTAATTATTAAAAATTTTAGAATCTAGATAAAAGTAAATTTTAATTATCTACCATGAATGTTCATATGTGTCGCTTAGAATTTGATGTACATAAAAAAGGTGAATCTCTTCTTTCATCCAAATAGTATTCAAAGGCATGCTTATGATTGCAAATTAGATACAGGCTCATATTTGTTGCTACATGCTACTTGGACATCCATGACAATGTGTTGTCCGCAATTAGAATGAATAGCGATTTATGAGAGACAGTTTCTTTTTGCACCTCCATATCTTTACGTACTTTTATATATTTAATTTTTATTTATTTATTTTATTTTGTGTTTCGGAATGTATAATATAGAAACGTTTTACACAATTTACATCAATCCAAAATATAATTTGTATATCCTCAAATGTACAGTTTAAAATACAATCTTTCTATTTTTGGATTTAAATTCTAAATAATAAAAAATATATTTTTGACTATATAATATATTGTATAATATGTAACCAATTTAACGATATGGAATGAAAACTTTCCCTTTCAAATTATACATTTTGAAATATAAAATTTATATTCTAAATTGTATCTTTAAAATGTATTTTTCATTTTGTATTATTAAATACATAATCCAAAATATATAAAAATTGTATTTCGAGTTATACCTTCTAGAATACAAGGGCATATTGTATAATCTATAATATACATTTATATTTTGAATTACACATTTTAAAATATAAAATAAAATATACAAAATTTAAAATAAAAAATTCATAAGAATGCAAATTGAAATTATAAGGATAGAGGAAGAAGTAACTAGAATCTAAGAACTGATAACAAGAATGTAATGGAGATGTGACCTAATATATTAATACGAAAATATTAAGAAAAAATAAAGTATAAAGTATTTAAATAAAATTTAGAAGATTTTATATCACTGTGTTTGAAATATTTTTATTTTATTTTAATATTTTGTATTTGTTTCTTAATTTAATTTAAGTCACACATATGACATAGATTCCGATTGAGTTAATTATTTAAAGAAAATTAAGGTGTTTTTTTTTCTAAGAAAAGAGTAAGCACTCGATAGAAATAATGAAAAAAAATAATGATACTTTGACAACATTTTTTTTATAACATTATAATATCATTTACGTGTCATTTTGTAATTGGTTTATGGTGGTGTTTATTATTATTATTATTGATTGTAGAATAATTTTGGACCAATCAAAGAATAACACGTAAATGATGTTAAGATGTTGTCAAACAAATGTTGTCAAAGTATCATTATCTAAAAAAAAGACATACTGCACTATACGAATCAAATTTATACTAAGAGAAAATCTAAATTTTAAGATATTATTTAAATTTAAATATGTAATATTTGTTTTGGAAATTCAATTTTTTATTACAAGATTAAGATGCAGAATTAAACAGAGAGTTTTGATGAGTCAAAATCCTAAAAGAAAAAAACGAGGGTTATGGATTTTCATTAAGAAAATATGGAGATGCTTTGTGGATAACAAAAGATTATGTGAAGTGGATTTTTCATTTGAAATTATTTTAAACATTTTCCTCCATTTGAACATTACATCATTTTAGATTAATGTAAAAATAATTAAAATTTTAAGATAATTATAAAGAATCTGTTGAAACAAAAATGTACATGTGATGAGAATTTTAAAATTAAATCAAACCTTGCACTGATAGTAGGTAGACTTTTATTTTTATTTTTTTACAATGGTTATGTATGTTGTTTACTTATACTACTTGCCACAACACAATAATTTCTCCATTCTCTTGCATTGAGTAGCAGTTACTTATACATTGTATTTGCAGTTTAGATATATAAGCTTAGGAATTATTGGTGGTATTTGCTAATTATATTATTTATTGAGTTATTATTTTTTATAAAATCTTTTATAATTTCCATTATTTTTAATTTTACATCAATTAAAAACAAACTAATTTAAATTATATATAAATATAAATTTCACTTTAATTTTACTTAAACTTAACTCCATGCAAATTTCATTTAGTCGCGAGATTATTTCTATTTTTTTTTTACTTTATGTGAGATCGCTTCTGGTTTTCATGCTCAATAAAAAAGCGTGAGAAAAGATTAATATATTATAATCTTTTAAGAGAATAGTGATTTTGTATAAAAGAAAATTGAAAAGTAAATTTTAATTTGGTTTGAAAGGTGGATCAAAAACATCTTTTTCTCCTAGTTTTGCATTTTGGGATTTGAATTTTGATCAAAGCTAAAATTTTGCGATATATTAAAAGGTAAAAATCTGCATAAACAAACGTAGCAGCGACATGCAAACTCTGCAAAATCTGGTTACCCCTGGATTTATATACAACCCCTCAACTCTAATTCATCTCGCTTAATTAGATTTACAGTTTCCGAACAAACAATAGAATACAACAGGGTCGATAAACAAGGAAAAGGAAAAAGAAAAAGAGAGTGAATGATGAGAAACATAGTAAGATGTTCCCTTTGTGAACTCTATTCTATGATAGATAGAAAATCATAGAATTACAAACCAAATCATAAGTTATGACGGTAGCAGACTCTGTTGTTGTTGTTGCGTTTCTTGAGGTTGTTGAAGATGGGTTTCCATTTCTTTCTCTGATTTCTCAGTAGCCACGTGGTGTTGGAGGCTTTGCTCAAAATGGCTGGGAAGTGGACGAGAAACAGAGGAGGCTTTGGGGGTGGCCAAGAATGTGGGTTTCTCATCTCCAGCCATAATGACCAGAATCTTATCCTCGTACACCGTAACAGATTCCTTGTTCTCAGAATCACCCTGTTTCTCACCGCCGCCATTCTCCATGTTCCTTTCACCGTTTTCTTCGTTCTCCAAAGCACCAGAAATTTTCCAGTAGGAGCAAGCCAAGATCAAGAGAGCGAAGGCTATGAGACCAAGCATGGCGGCGAGTCCTCCGAACAAGTACGGAATGGGAGAGTGCCACGTGGGGTGCGGCGGGGGAGTGGTTAATGATGACGTGGCGGCTGTGGGTGCGGTTGAAGTTGAGGTTGTTGTGGTGGGTATGCTCCTCATTGTGGGTAAACTTAGAAAATGAATAGAGTGTGTGAGGGTTTTGGTTTTGGAAGAGAGGTAGATGTTGCGTAGAATAAAGAAGGTTAGAAGGTTAGGTTGTAAGGGAAGATTGAGGTGTGAATGGTATTTATAAAGAGAAAGTAAAGTGGGTTATTGGCTTTCTGTTTTGGGTCACGGACTTCACCCTGTTTTGTTGGTGCAAGATAGATATAACTTGCAGGGCAAGGGTGGTACTGCTTTAGGGTACCCTTAAAACTTGCATCAGCATCAGCAGCAGCAGCCCACGACTACCATTTTTTTAGTGTTATTTAACTCTTCATACAGAGGGAGGAGGGAGAGCATGCATTACAACAGAACTTTGTGCTTGATGATGATAGATACAATGCATGATGTCATATGGAGAGAACAATTTGAATTGTTTTAAAATGTGGGTCTAAAGAAATAATTAGATACAGTAATTGTTATGTTGCTTTTACAGATTCTTAGTTTGTATTTAATATCCTCCACTAGAGCAGAAATAATGCATTAAAAAGGGATATTTATGAAACATTTTGAAGTTTTATGGAAGATATTAGAATGTTATCCAATGTAGGGTTTGGGTTGCGATCTAAGGCAACAGTGAAAGCGCACTAGGTGGTGTATGATTAGACCTTAGTACAATGAAAGTAGCGAGCATGATGAAGGAGGGATAAAAGAGAATAAACAATGTGGGGAAAGTGGAAACAAAGCTGCTGCGGTTTTCCTTTAGTATAATCATTTGCATTTTCGATTTGATATTTTGTGCCAAGAAATTAGTGTCCTTATCATCACTATTGATTATTCACTCTTGTTTCGGTGTAACTATGAAATTTAGGACTATGGGTGCAAGTGGTTGTCGTTTCCTTGCTGCACGAATATGCTTGAGGGGTATATTCGAATGAATAATCTGATGTGATGTAATATTAACCCTTATTCATCGCTCCACAGATGCACCAGATTATATATATCAAAGTCACGTATGTAACAAAATAAAACCTTAAAGAACCAACACAGTTAATGGATGTGTTTATATGTATACATATTACAATACATAAGTTGTTTCGGTTGAAATTGGTTTGAGGTGAGTTGTCCTTTTTTATTTTACTTTTTTTATATCTTTAATCCTTTTTTAAAATGCAATCCATTCTAAGTTGGTTTATGACAGACAAATCGATTGATTAATCATTAGTGTATTATATTTTTAGTCAATCAAACCAAATAATCAATATACTTTATATTTATAAAACAAGATAATCTGACCTATTAATCCTAGTAATTGCTAATTGGGCATAAATAACCATTAATTTTGATCAGTATATCTCATATAATATATAAGTGGATGCAAATTTCATCTTATAAATCAATAATCAATATACCATATATTTGTAAAGTGTAAGATAATCTAACTTATTAATACCTGTTAATTGTCTATAAATAAAATGAAAATTAATTTTGATCAATATACCTTATATAATACATAACTGGATGCAAACTTCTTCTTATAAATCAGTTTTGTGAGATTAAGTTAGACTTAAAATCCACGAATACAAACAATAATATGCACCTTACATAGTTTGTGTAGTGATAAAAAAAAACAGACTTTGTAATAAAGATAAATATTTTTTTATTTTCAAAATTTTTATAAGGAATATGGTCATCTTGTTCTGATTTTAAACGAAGTGAAACATGGCTGATTCGTTGCATTCAAATTTTGAAGTAGGTAAAAAGGTTTCCTTTGGAGGGTTCTCAATCCGTGATATTCAGTTGGCGATTAGTTGTTGAAGTTAGCCACGATATCTTCCCATGGTCTCCATGAAAGGAGTGATTATTTATTGAACGGTACGAAAACCAAATTACTTTTATTTGAAAACAAATTTTATAAAAACCTACCCGAATAAATCCTTTTAGTATATGATATTTAGCCTGTGTTTATGAATATACTATTTATAGAGATGAAAAGAAGATGAAAGTGTGAAATACGAGACATAAAATTACGAAACATGATGTAAATTTTCAACGATAAAGTTTCCAGGTTTTTCAGAAAAGATTTGTGAAAAAGCTGTAAAATAATAGATTGTTAAAAAACGTAATAGATTATTATTTTATGTTTGTAAGATTAATAAAATTATAAATTATACGATGAACTTTTTAATAATGATCAATTTAATACTTCATTAATATATACTTTTATATTATAGTGAAATAAATTAATATAAATAAATAAAATAAAATAATTTAATGTTTAATATATGTTTTATATAAGATATATAAAAAATAAAAATGTTAATATTAAAATAACAAATAAATTGATATAATTTAACTCATTTAAATTTTGATATTTTATTTTTTTATTTGTTTTTATTTTGAGATGTAATTCTTATTTTAAAATTAAAAGTTTTATATTATTTTTTAAAATTTATTTGAATTGTAATATATATAATTTCAATGTATTTTAATATATTTTTATTTTGAGAATTAATTTTAACATTTTAATTTAAAATTTATTTTAACTTTAATTTATATTTTTATCTTCCAATTTTATCAATTAAAACAATTTTTATCGATAGATAAATTATTCGTAAACTTTTACAAAACTTTCTCTTATTTTTCTTTATTTCTCACAATTTGTTTTCTTAATCTAAACAATTTTACTTTTATTTATTTATTTCTGAAATTCACTTCTTTACAGTTTTTCAAATGTATCTTTCAATCCAAACAGAAACTTAAATCTAAACAGAACCTTAGATCCATACACAAGCTTATATAAATCCAGAAAAAGGAAAAAAAAAAGGTAAACTACTTTCCAACCCTAGGTCCTACGTCATTCTCAATCCAACATCGTCTTCCTCTCTTCTTTTGGATTTCTTCCGTCATTGCACATCCCCCAATCTACATTTTATAGTTTGCGTAACTCACATCCAATTTTAAAATTTTATTAAATTGGTGTAACAAATAACTTCATTACAAAAACAAATACAAGTATTAAAAAGTAGATTTAAGTCTAACTTTTGTAAAGTAAAGTTTACACCATATATATTATAATTTGATCTTATCTCTAGTTGATATAGACTTTCAACAAATAGACAAATCTAAAAAAAATATAAAAATAAGTAAATTATAGAACTTTGTATAATTTCATAGGAAGAAGTAGTGCATCTCCTATCATTATCGATTGAAGTTGTATGGGATAAACAAATTCAAAATTAAAGTGGTGTGAAAGTAAACAATTTCAAAATTGAAAATGTGTAAAAATATGTCATTTTAACTTTTTATATATATTATAAATATTTAAAGTTGTCTATAAAATGTGCCACTTCTTCATAAAATAATGTGAAAACTTTACAACTTACCTATTTTTATGAATTTTTTAAAATCTGTCTATAATAATAATATATGAGACAATCTATTCTCAAAAATCTGTGATAGATATTATGGATGGACAAAGATATTTAACTTTTGGGTTTCTAACAACTATAGTATAAGAAAAGTGCAATGAATAATATTAGTGGGAATATTTGTAAATGCAGCCGGGTGCTGTATTCGTAATTGCAATCATGGGATAGGGATAACTCGGTAGTGCTGCTACCCAGATTTCATATTTTTCAACATTTCTTTGTCTTTCTCTCCATATTTTTTACCTCTTGTCGATAAAACATCACCGTACAAAAATATATCGAATTATTGAGTTTGTTTCTTTAGATTATGTGGGGACAAAAGCTACTATACAATTACTAAACTAGTTTCTATATAGTAAATTTGTTGTGGGAGTAAATTACAAGTGTTTAATATTAATCCTACTTAATAGTTTTCATTTGTCACATTCCGTCTCATCCAGTGGCCATGATTTTGGGCATATGTTTTGAATTTTGTGTATCCTGAGAATTGAAATTAGCATATTCTCATTTGGTGCGCCACTATTGCCACCAAAACTTGTTTGTTCTGGCTCTTCTTGAGCCCCTGGAAGTGATATTATGCAATTCTTATTATTGGTATATGGTGTTTTACCAAAAAATGAGAGTGATGGAGGTTTAGTGAAGATGTTGTGAGTGAGGAAGTGGAAGCTGGTGATGTGAAATGGTTGGCTGGGATATCCCTATCAATTGCCAATGTCTGCAACTTCAACAGTATTGCATTTATATGTCCCACATTTTCATCACCCTCCAACGACAAAGGTACGAATTCAAAGGACCATCGTATCACCTCACTGTCCTTATTTGCTTCCATCACACAACTTTATGTTAGGTTTATACAAGGAGAAAGTTTAGTACAGTAATAAGAAATTAACATCAGTTTCAACAAAAAATATGAAAGTAATGAGTTAAAGAGTTTTTGTCTTCTGTCTCTATTTAACGTGTTATTTAAACTCATATTTCAAATTTTAATAATCTTTTTCTTAAAAAGTCAGTTGTAATGTCGATAATTTCAATGAAGTTTATAAAAAAAAAAAATATTTAACGAAAAATACAATATCAATAAAACTTGAATTTAATCACATAAAAAAATAATATTATTTTCAACGTAGACAATAAATTAATAAATTTTTATTTTTATATAATATTTTAATTTCTCATTTTTATTTAAAAAGTTAAATTCAGACTTAAAATTCTAAAACGTTATTTTAAAGAAGATTATCAAATATTACAATCCTATAAACTTGTGTATCTTTACTTTTATATGATATTTAATATTCACATTTTTACTTTAATTAATGTGATATTTACGTTTATATTTAGATTTTCCAACAGAACTCTTTCATAAAATTATCTTATGAAAGAAAACAATTCAGAAACCATTTTCAATATTACAAAACCCGAAACAGAAGAAACACAGAAGTTATTGAAAATGCAAGTGCGAGTCCAAGTCCCACATTAGATAAAAATAAGAAAAATAAATCACTATGTAAAGATGAAAAATTCGTTAACCCATTACAAGGTTTTGGATAAAGAGTGGTGTCAATCATTTATATAGTTGGACTTATATCTCATTAGTGTTTGTATCTTTCTGATAAATCTCCTTCTTGATAGATCCACGTAAACGTGACACAAAAAGAGGAATGCTGAGACAACTAATGACAAGTGAAGATTTTAGCGGATCCAAACATGTCCTACACCTATTTTTTTATGCTAGAATCCCTAGATGCGAAGTGATTTTGGTGATTATTGTTAATCAGTTTCGGATTGACAAAAAGAAAAAAACATCTTTTCAGAAAGCTTGAAGCATATGTGCTACGCACAACTTGCTTTTATTTTATTTTTACATTAATATACTTAATTAGCTTATATATTTCTCTATATTCCTTTTCGGGTAGAATATCCTAAAACACACTTCTATCTTTAATTTATAAAACAAATCTCCTTGCGAGTGCTTTTGCTTTTCATATTTATTTTCCTCTTCTCAATACATAAAATTCCTTGCAATTTGCTAACAATTCCAAGTTCGCTTATCTTATATTTATTTACTAACATATCAATTTCCTACCACTTATTTTTATAGAACACAATTTGTTTTATTGACAGGAGATATAACAATACAACAACTAAAGTTATTAATATGTTTGGATCAGAAATTTTAATAGGATATTTTTCTTTTTAGAATTAGAAATATATTTTAACAAAATGTGTTATTTGTGTAAGAAATTTTAAAAGAAATTTAAATTCCAAAATTTTACTAAAGTAATTGGATTATTTTAAATTAGATAATTTCAAATTCACTCTAAAGGTAAAAATTTGAAATTATTCAAATTTTTTCTTTGTAGTTTTCTCTCAACTCTTCATAAGTTAGTTTTGATTTAAGTAAGATCAAATTGACCTAGGCACAGCCGAAGATGAGTTGACTTGGATAAAAAATTTTGAGTTAGTCTAAAACTAAGTTTAATTAAATTGACTTAGGACTAAGTCAAGTTGATTTTGTCTGAGTTTAGGTCAAGTCGAAATAACCTAAATTGAGATCGAACTGAGATGACCCGAGTTGAAATTAATTTAAAAAAATAACATTCATTAAATTTGAATTACCTTATAAAAAAACATTTAAAAATAATAATTTGAAATAAGATCAACTTAAATTTAGTGTTTTCAAAATTTAAAATTTCATATGTAAACACAAGATAAGTATGTATAAAAGTATGTAGCATAAATAATTTTTCCTATCCTACAAGAATTTACTAGAAACAATAATATAATAAAAAATGACAACAATGATTATAAAAGAAACAAAAATATTTTTAACATGAAAAAGTTTTCTTAATACACGATGGGTGTGTGTTGTGTTTGAATGAGTATGATTGTGAGTAGTGGTGGCCATTTTTGGAATTAATCTGATGAATGTTGTAGCATAGAAATGTTGAGGGAGTGGGCTAATCAAATAGGTTGTGTTACAGGCTGAAGATGACAAAATTTTTGGTGCTTGGTGTTGAAGTCAATGAACTTAAGGATGTTGAACTAATGATGCAGTCCGAAATGTCAATTTGTCACCCTTGTTTGAATGTGTTGGATATAGCAGAGGATAAAATGGCTTATTCCAAAGGACAAGCTTTGAGTGTATTGGCATGGGATCTGTGATTTGGTCTGTTTATTCTGTTTGATACAGGTGAAGGATGATCTTGAGATGGAAGGTAGCTGCGACCGACATTGTTACTCAGGTTGAGGGAGATCTTGTTAGATAGAAAAACTATTTTTGCCTTCTGTTTTGCTTTATGAAAATGCGTCTACTATTCCAGTTTGCTTTTATTTGCATGTTTTCTGGGTGCTAAAGGGGTATGAAGTGTCGGTGTTAGGGAAGTGCATGCCTATCTTCTATTGTTAGTTAAATAGATGAAATTTGCAGGCACTGAAACTGCATTTTGGGTGCAGTTTTGATTAACAGAGGAAGGCAAGCAAACACAACCATATACATTGATCGAACATCAATCATTCATACCCAAGCACATCATTCATATCCAGGCACATAGCAGAGGAACATGCCTTCACATAGACCAAGAGCTTAGATAAGGAGACTTACCTTCGCAGCTTCAAATGAATTTTTCCTTTTGGTTCTAGTTGCCTCTGCATTCTTCGATTGAACTTTTCTTTTGGTTGTCCAATGGGGTCTTGCAGGCGTAAGAAGGTTGAATGGGAGGTTCAAGGATGGCAACCAAAGTGAAGGCAATCGATTCTCTCTTGCTCCTCCGTGAGGTCTCTCTCCTGAGTTATGATGATCGATGTTAAAGATGAGTCTTGAATACTCTCTGGCTGTGATAATGAGGTGAATCCTGGTCAAGGTTCTCTCTAAGGTGTGGTCATGAGATCTCCCCTGACTGTCCTGCTGGGTTGTAATGAAGCCAATTCCCCTCTGCCTCTTGGATCATCCAGGCGTATCCTCTGACTTGAGATTTCTTTTTTTTGTCTTTTTTCTTTTTCATGTTTTTACTGATTAGTTGGCAAAAGCCATTCAAACATCCTTTCCCCTTGATGTATGATTATAGCTCTGTGTAGGGATTTTTGGTTTGTAAACTATGATCACGTTGTTGCAGAGGGACAATCCCCCTATATTAAGCATGTTGCATATCTTACCGTTCCTAAAAGGTTTAGTTGACTATTTTTTCGTTTCTTTTCTCTTTCTTTTCTTCTTTTCTTTTTCTTCTTTTTTTTCTTTTCTTTTTCTTTTCTTTTTTTTTTGTGTCAACCGTTTAACATAAAAATTAAAGTAAAACAAGATAAAAAAAAACAACAAAAAGAAACTAACGTAAAATGAAATGAAATAACTCTAAAAAAGTGAAAATAAAATAAAAAATAAAAATAGAATTAAAATAAAAAAACTAATATAAAAATGAAAACAAATGAAGATAAATAAATAAAATAAATTAAAAATAAAAATTAGATAATAAAAAAAGAAACAAAATAATAAAAACAAAAATAATAAAAAGATATAAGATAAAATAAAAATAAAGTAAAAACAAAAAATATATTTTTTAGTCTTCCGACGGGTGTTGACCAATATATATATTTTCTATAACATAATACTTTATATATTTTCTTAATCTTTATATATATAAAGTAATAGATTATGATAATAATCACTATATTATTTATTTTGTTACTTTTTTATTTATTTATTTTACTTATTTTCAGTTGAATGAAATGAATGGGAAGATAATTGGACAAAAGCCTCTGTATGTTGCAGTAGCCCAACGAAAGGAAGAAAGGAAGACTAATTTACAAGTGATTGTGTGTTTGTTTTTAAATTTTGTATTAATCTTGTTTTAAATTTTGTATGAATCTTGTTTTAACCTTTTATAATATATATTCTTTTACTGTATTAAGGCCAGTTTTCTCATATGCAAATTGCACCTTTCTCTACTGGCATTACTGGATATCATCCAGCTTATTTTGGTCCAGGAACACCTGGGCTTGTCTCACCTCAGGCAATAGGCTATGGCTTTCAACCTCATGTCTTGCCACAAAGCATGTGTGGGATTGCTCCAAATTTCATTATGCCATACCACCTTCAGAGACAGGGTTCTCCTGGACAAAGGATGGGTCCTACTACACGAAGGGCTGGAAATACCCAGGTGATCATCATACTATAGTTGTATTCTTCTTCGTACAAAATATTAGACATACTGATAAATTTGAAATTTTGAAAATAAGTAACTCTCAGTCATTCACTTCCAATACCACCAAATGTGCTCTATAATCTGATGGGTCCATCGAAGATTTCTGCATCTCCTCTTGATATCAAGACTTCTGCTACATCATCTACTACACTTGCTTCGGCTTTGGCTTCTGCTGATTGGAAGGTATATATAACAATAAGCACTTCTATAAGTTGAGGTGTTACATTTTACAACTTATTTAGTCAACGATGCAGTTTCCATGTTCCATGTTTAATTCTTTATATTGCTTCTTGCCTATTTTGCTTATTGAGAACTTATACATGAGTGAAAACCAAAAGCTTCCTGCTATTTTACATTTGAAGTTGAATATACTGATAAGTGATAAGGGTAAATTCAATTTTGTTTGGTTGTGTATGTTGAATATGTGAATTGTATGTGGTTTAAATCGTGTAGTAGGGCTAACCTTGATAGTATTGATATTAGGTCTGCTTGCATCCATTTTAATTTCTAGTTTTTCTGTATGTATTGATACTCAATTTGTAGATATTAATTCTTGTGCATTTTCTGGTGTAGGTAGTTGTGTCTGATTCATTTTATGATGCACATAATTGGATATCATAATCTGTTTAAGAGCTGAATTTACATATCATTCATAACTTGCATTTACATTAGAATCATAATTGTAGTTTCTGATTCAGCTTGGCTTAATTTGAATTTTCCTCGTTTTCATGTAGTTTTTAATGATTCATTTTCCATGGAAGCTGTAGACATATAATAGAAGGAATCGGGCTTCTTAAGTATTAGTAGAAACTTGGTTATAGTTTAATAGTATATGAACATTAATGTAAATTGGATTTAATATATAGTTTCATGTATAAATGAAATATTATTAAACAATTTAATGTTTGAAATGAATTTTATTTTGTTAGTTACATCGAATTTGTTATTTGAACTTATGTTGATTATAAATTGATGGGATGAGAGGAATATGAATTGTAATAATTATTTTTTTTTTTCTAAAAAAACATATATTATAACGTACTAAATAATGTATGTTATAATAAGTTGATTTTGAATTCAGCATATTTACGTTATAATACATCACATATTATATCGGTCCCCTTATAGACCTTGTTTCTCACTCTAATCTATCCTTACAACTAACCTAGATTACAATTAATTGTAATCTAGGTTAGCTGTAAGGATAGATTAGAGTGAGAAGCAAGGTCTATAAGGGGGACCAGAGACTCTTTAGCTAGCATCTTACCCCTTCGGAATCGCTTCGCTCGTTCGTGGAGAATCAGTCGTGTCCCTCCCCAATATTATAACGTAGAAAAGCATATACGTTATAATATCTTTTGCCCTATTATAACGTACTTTAGAAACATATTATAAGGTAAATTTCTGTTACGTTATAAAATGCGCAGACTTACTATATCACCCATACTATATTTCAGGAACTACTTTATAAAAAGTCATTTTTGTATGTTATAAAATATCTTTTTTCCACTAATGAAATAAAAGCAATAATTCTTCAAATTTAAGTAATAAAAAAAAACAAACCTAAAATAAACTAACATATGAAACTAATTTCTTCCCCTCACAAGCTTTCAATCACGATATTCCAACTATTAAAATATAAAAAAAAATATAATATAAACCTATTATCAAATTTTCACTTCGATCTAATGGTAAAAAATTAAAATTTGACTTAAACTATCTAGTAAATATGTGAACCATTAATTTTTTTCTGTCTTATATTCTCTCCAAAAATGTGCCAGAACTAAAACACTTGTACTTGTTTAAAATAAATTATTTTAATATTCGAATATAAACCTATTCCGACAACTTTAATATTCTTTATTCTAATAAAACAGACTTAATTATTATTTATCTTATTTGATGATTGATTTCATATATTCTTTACCTTGGTTGGTTAGTGTCATTTTATACTGCAACGAGAACATTTTTTTTTTGGGTATCATGCAATGTCTACTTTAAAACGTCAAATTATATTCTTACACATTCCATAAAAGCTTCGCCACTGACTTCAAATTCTCTCCAATTTGAGTTTTTTAATTTCTAAGGATAGCTTTTATTTGTAGTGATTCATCAATATGCTTTTATATGTATTTTAAATATTTACTTAATCGTTGTTATGCTCTTAATCAAACATTAACAACAAGTCCAATTAATTAGAAAAGGTCATTATCATTCTGGTAAAAGAAATTCTCCACATTAGCTAGACAAAAGAAGAAAGGGAAAAATTCACAGATGAAGTTGGCATCTAGTTCTACAATCACTTTATCAATACCTAACCCAATTGAAAGTGAGAAGATGATAAAATGTCATAAATATTTTCAAATATTCTACAAATAGTTTAACTTTGTAGGGATACACAATAACGAGAAGAAGAAAAATAGTAAAAGGGTTCCCAAATATATAAAAATTTCACATATATGAATTACAAACTAGAAAAAAAAATTTAAATATATATAACTCAATTTTATAAAAGGTAATATGAGGTTTGTTTTCATTTGATATAAATTAATTTTATTCTTAGTTTATAAAAAATATATGATCATTCGGTTAGTCACTAATCGAACATATAAAAAACCTATAATTCCACATGAGTCAGTCAATGAATATACAGTCAAAATACAAACAAAGTTAATTTTAAGAATAGTTACATTAATCCTAGATCGTAATTAGGTTAATATTAATTATCAATTCATCCCGAAATCTATAAATACAAGTTTGATATATAGATAATTGGTTACATTAACTGTACATTTAGTATTATTAGACAAACACTAACTTTAATATCATAATATTTTCTACAAATAACACTCCAGTTTAATCGAACATAAATTAGAAATAGAACCTTAACTTAAACTTGAAAATTAAAGACACTTTTGATGAAACAAACGTAATCTCAATCTCATAAATCGAAACAAAATATATTATTTTAAATTTTTGAATTGAAAATAACATTTTTAATCTTTTATATACATTATTTACAGTATATTGATGTCGAATATCTCATAAAAATCTAACAGATCTCTTATTACAATTAAATATATTCATTAAATAATAAATGAATAAAGCTTATTTATGAATATCTTTATGTTATTAATCTATAAAAATATACTTTCACGGCAGTTATTTTTAACGAAATATTAAAACAGTGTCTTTTTTTAGACAGCAAATGGGGGTGGTAATAGCAAGGCATTGGGTCCTGCGTTCTGGGCCGAGGACCAAGGCTGAATTCAAGTCACGTGGGTCGTTGAAAAAAGTATGCCGTGTGAGGAAGTTGAGGTGGGAATATAGCCACATAGGGCGAAGAGGTGTCAGCAGGAAGAGGCGCCACGTGTACGCTGTTGCTTCTCGCCCTCAGCACTTTCCAGTTAGTTTAGTAGAGACTGTCATTCATGAACCTTCTCTCGCCGTTCCTAATTCTCCCTACAAGCTTCCTTTCCTAAATAACATTCGAAACAAAAACTCAATTCAATTCAATTTCCATCAAATGAGGACATTGCTTTCGCGCTTGATCCACTCCACGCCTTCCATTTCCAGGCTCAAGTATGCTTTCTATTCTTTCCAATTGTTATGTTCAGTAATCGTGTCGTTTTTTTGTTGTATACTCAATTCGATTATCTGCTCCTCGTTGATATTTTCTAGTTTATATTCATATAATTTTTAAGTTTCTGTAACTACCTGATTGAAATGAAATTGAGCTCTACCAAATTAGCAATGCTGCACATGATATGCGATGGAGGATAGCCGCTACAATTTAATTGCGTCATGAGTTTAATTTTTCTTTATGGAATTCACTGCGTTAGGTTTCGGTACGAATGTGATTTGAATTTTATGTTGATTGTCTTCATGTTTGTAAATTACTGATTAAGTCATTTCACGGTGTTATCCTTTTCTTCTTACCTTGCAGTACAACGGCAGTGTCAGTCAGCGGGAGAAATCTCTGCACAGATTCTAATAAAGTTGATGAGCCATTCAAAACTGAAGAAGCAGAGACTGTAAATGTGCCCCCACCCCCAACAGAAAAGGTATTCTGCCACGATAATTGTATGTGGAACATTTAATTTTCTACCACTATCTGGCTTTCTAACCTAAAACTTGTGTTGGGTTTTATGAAAGTTGCTTGTTTTGGGAGGCAATGGATTTGTCGGATCACACATTTGTAGAGAAGCCTTAGAACGTGGCTTATCTGTTGCTAGTATTAGCAGGTTTGATGTTTTTTCTCATTGGACAAAACTTGGATGTAGTTATGTAGGCGTTTTAGGTACTGTTCTTCAATCAGAATTGAAATTTCATCTCGTTAATCTATTATAATGTTTGCATTAGAGGAATGCATTATTATATAACCAGATATATGTTTTCTTCTTTTTCATATTTGTATTATTATCGATCTGTCATTCTTTATGCTCTAAATTGTAAACTGCTTTTCATATTTATTATTAAACATTTTTCTTCTTGTAACGTATCTGCTTTTACCAATAACTCCATGTCTTCCCAGGTCTGGCAGATCATCCCTACATGATTCCTGGGCTGGCAATGTTACTTGGTATAAAGGTCTGTTTTTTTTTTGTTATTATTTTTAGCATTTTCTTCTAGACAAAATCTTAGTGGGACACTACAATAGTCTAACGAGTCTATATTGTCTTCTAATAATTAGGGAATATCCTTTCGACTGATTCATTGAAAGAAGCTCTAAATGGGGTCACTGCTGTTGTAAGTTCCCCTCGTTTTGTTATAATGCATATTAAAAATCTAGTCCCAAGTCCTTTCCCCTTTAGTTTATTATAATGCCTGGTAAATATTTTGCAACTTAGAGGCCCAAAAGCCTAGTTTGTTTTATTTATTTTTTGTTTCTTGTGCTATTACAAGATGTTGCATTAGATTTTGAACAATTTGTTTGGTGACGTGTTTTGATCAGTTTGTTCTGACTAAATATCTCACTTTTATGTCCTTTCATGGGATAAGTTAGATAAAGTGGTTGGAGCGTAGCCTCTATCAATTTTAGATAATGTTGATGATAATGATTGTACAGTTTGGTTGCAAATAATGGTTCTAACAGATTATAAGGAAAGAAACAGAAGTGGGTGCTTGGATTGATTACAAGATAATTTGGGTTGAGAGAATTATAGTAACCATCCTGCACGCATGGCACAAACTGAGCTAATGTGTCTAAATTTTGTTGATTAGGATAGAGAATTATACGTGTGTGTGTGTGTATATGTGTGTGTGTGTGTGTGTTCCTTTTTGATTATAGGCCTATTGTGCTAACTTGTGTTTCTTTTGTAAGATCTCGTGTGTGGGTGGTTTTGGCTCCAACTCATACATGTACAAAATTAATGGGACTGCTAACATCAATGCAATTAGAGCAGCTTCAGATCAAGGTAATTGAGGAATGCAAACATCTATTCTTAATAATTGCTTGTTCAATTCTTACCATTTCTTATGAAATGACAATCTACCTCAAGTTTTTGGTACATTCAAGTCATCGGGAATTTTCTTCAAATTTAAACTCGTTGAGGAGTTGCTTTAGCAACAATTTGTTTCGTAATTTTACATGATATTAAATTAAATCCAACAGGAACACAGTTTCTTGAAGTGGAGGGTGTATCGCTTGGTGACCCTACCCAAAACGTTAGAATATCTAACAATTTGAGTATTTCCCTTATCTTCATAATTTCCATGATCATTCTTAACATACTTTAGGAGTTGTATGACTGCATCCTGATGTTCTTAACAAGTGGAGTTTAATAATTGACTTACCACTCTCACTACAAATACAATTTCAGAATGAGTCACTGTGAGGTAATTTGACTTACCAACTAACTATTTGTATTTCACTGGGTCAGAATATGGCTCTCCTTGGTCAGGTATAACTTTGACACTCGAATCCATTGGTGTTTCCCTAAACTTAACATTTAACATCCTTGTTCCTTCTAGAATGTCTATAGCATATTTTCTCTAACATATGACTAAGCCATCTTTGGATTGTACAACTTTTATACCAAGAAAATACCTTAAATGTCCAAGATTTTTTTGTCTGAAAGCGTAAGCAATATGTTGTTTTAATTGGACAATACCCACCTTATCACTAGCTATGATAACAATGTTTTACACATATACAATGAGATAGATACATAGTTAGGGAGAATGATGATAAAATAGAGAATGAGCAACATCACTTTATATCATTCCAGATTGTTGGATGACAGGCCAAAAATGCTGAAATCATGCACAAAGTGATTTCTTGAGGCCATTACAGGGACCTTCGTAGATGAAATACCATAGGATACAGGAACCTTCGTAGATGAAGTACCATATCAGGTCACTCCTTCTGAGCAACAATTCCAGGAAGTTGTTCCATGTATACTTCCTCATTACAATCACAGTGTAGAAAGGCATTCTGGTGTCAAACTGAAATAGAGTCCAGTGATGAATGGTCACAATGCAGAAGAGAAGTTGGATAGATATCATTTTGGCAATATGAGAAAGTGAGTATAATCTTATCATAGATTTGTGTGTATTCTTTGGCAACCATACAAACTTTATAGCAATCAATTTTACCATTAGGTCCTATTTTAAGAGTACTCAGCATTGAAACGACACCCAATAATTGATTTGTTAGTTGGAAGAGGAACCACTTCCATGTACCACTACTTTGAAGGATACGGATCTCTTCCATCATTGCTTTGGCCACTCTGGATGAGATAAAACTTCACCTAGAGACTTAGGAATAAGAACTAAATATATCAAGGACAAACAAATATAAAAAGGTATGGAGGAAAGTCAATGATAATTGAGGTTAGTATAGTTAGGAGAATGGTTACAGGTACACCATATATTAGATATGTGATTGGTTGCATCGAAGTCAATGTCCCTTGGACCTAAGAAAAAAATTGAGATTCAAGCAAGTGAATTACCCATGTGAACCACCAAGGCAATGTTAATAGTTGATTGATGAGGCTAATAAGATGGTAATGTAGGAGCAACAGGTGACTTGACAATAGACGTCTAGACAATATTAGGTGAACAAGGGCGGTTTCTCATGTAGCTTCCAACACTTATTAATGGTATGTCCAATGTGGTGACAATGTTCACATTTTGGACGAATTTTAAAATTACTTGTGTAAAAACATCCAAAACTATTACTCTATGATCCAAAACTAGTACTCTTTTGCCAACTATGTCATTTTAATTAAAATTGATTTTAAATGTTAAAACTAGTTTTTAAAAGCGAAAACCAATTATTAGCTTAAGATTTATAACCATTTTTAGTTATAGCTGGTCATGTAACCAGTTCTTTCAGTTCTACAAAACCAAAATCAATTATGGAAACAAGTTATGCGTTGGTTATAATATTCACTTGTCATGTATGTTAAATATTTTTAATCATTTTTAAGATATATATCTGATTATATAATCAGTTTTAGTTACAACTGGTTATATAATCAGTTTTTCATAAATTAGAATTAGTTCTACCAAACCAAAATCAATCATGGAAATCGTTTATGGTTTTGTTATAATAATATTCGCTTGTCATGTAGGGTTAATTTTTATGATCATTTTTAATCAACAGGTTATTATAAAACTGGTTAATTGGGATTAAAGTGAGTTTACTTAAAACCAATTATTATGATAGCCTCTACACAGAAATAGGATATGTTAGACACTGTTGTTCCATTTGGATAGCATTTGTTTGGTGCATAAAAATTATAAGCTTTTAGTGAAGAGTCTAGCCTTTGTTGTCATGTGTTTGAGCTTTCTGTTATAGTTTGTCTATCTTACAAAAAAAAATAAGACATGCACAAACTTTTCAATTACTATTTATAGGAGAGAAAAAAACAAAATGAGTTTGTCCATAAGCTAAAGTTAGCTTATACATAAATTAATTTGTAGATATTCCTGTATAGATTCTCTAATTCTTATTTTTAACTTGAACATAAATTAATTTTAACTTATGCAAAAAATCATTCAATTATTGTGTTCTTACTTTTTCTCTTTTAGAAGTGTTTATGGAGAAGTTTGTCAAAGAGACCCATAGTGCATTATTTAGAAAATATCCTATGTTTCTTTTTGTCGTTTGCCAATTTGGGCCATGGCAGGTGTATAGAATGTTGTTTCATTTTATGTAATTGTAGACCAAACTACGCTGTTGTCTCTGTACACATTTTCTTTGACAATTTGTTTATACATTTATTTGTTGTGAAACATGGAATGGGCCAAACGATAGAAGTTGGTTGGTGTTTAGTTTAATTAATTCAAACTTCATCTAAATAATTAGGTGATATTTAGCAACATTCATGACAAAGTCTTTGCTATTTGCAACTTTACTAGATTTTGGAGTAAAAAAAAAAACTGAAATTGGTTTTGTATTTTTGTTGTTTGAGGAAGTATTGGTTATTATTTCCTTTTGTATAGTTATCTACCACTTACTGGTTGATGATTTTTTCTTGGTCCTACAGGTGTTAAAAGATTTGTCTATATCTCTGCTGCTGACTTTGGTGTAGTAAATTACTTACTGCAGGGGTATTATCAAGGAAAGGTAATATGTCTTACTCGTTATCGTGAGGATGTTTTGAGGAATGAATTATTAGTTGATGAATATTGCTAGGAAACATGTGACGGAGAAATATGAAAAATTTTACATTCCATGGGTGAATTAACACTTGCTTCATAGTTTTGACTTGTTAGTTATTTGAAATTTACAGTTTAGGACAATCACCTAGAGCATGATTTAGTAGATTTAATATTGTGATTCAAAAGTTTCGTATGATTTGGAGCAAGGCACTTTGTCTAGTTCTTTGTGCTAATGACATTGTCGTTATAATAATGATCAACCAGGTAGCATGAAGGTGAAGCAAAATCTTTTCAAGTGTTTTTAAACAAAAGATCTTGGTAAACTAAAATATTTCTTGGGTGACTGGGTGGGCTCCCACTCCCCCGTTCATAGAAGGTCCACCTCCAGTTTATGTATATTTGTTAGATATAACTAGAGGCAAAATGTTGTAGTCAGATCCAACGCAAAGGCAAATTATCGAGCTATGGTTGTTGTCAGTGTGGAGCTTGTATTAATTAAACAGTTCCTTCAGGATTAAAAGTTTGAGGAGGCTGCAAGTTATCACTTATGCGATAATCATACCACTGTGCATATTGCCTCATTCAGTATTCCATGAAAAGGATGAAATATATTGACATTGATTGTCACTTTTTTAGAGAACAAATGTTTGGGGAACTATAAGCTAGTTTTGTTAATTCCCATAATCATCTAGCTTGGTGCATATGACCTATATCCTTTAATCTGAAGGGAGTGTTAAAGTCTTGTAGATATATTAAATCTTATATTTATAGTAATTAATGATATCAGGATCAATTAGATTGATTATATAATTATGTTATTAACCTAAAATATGGTAACTGAGTATTACTTAATTATGTTCTATTATCTTTAAATTGAGTAGCTCCACCTTGGTTTAAACACAGAATTCATCACATGCCTTCTTTTTTTCTTTATTCTAAACATACATATAATTCTTGCCACCATAAATCTGCTACTTAAAAACTACCTTCCTAAACATATGATTCCACTTTTTTGCTCCCCTCTAATATAGACTTGTTATGTCCTTTGTGCATCCTCCTAATTCTGGAAGATTCACCTCCTGATGGTTTTACTGATTAATCTCCTGCAATACCCTTCTCTTTTTTTTCTCTTCAAGTGAACAAGCCACTGACATGGTCTTTCCTCAATCTGAATGAACTTGGATCTTCAGAGTTGGGTCCAAGCCATCGTATGTAATAGATAATGTAAAGAGATACGTAATGATTGAAATGGTTGGCTGCTTCTAGTCATCTATTTGTGATATTCTGAATTCTATTTGTGCTTCAATCCTTAACACGTTTGCATTAAAGAAAAAAAAAATTGTAAATTTGATGCTGAAACGTTTTCTATTTTTAATATAGTGAAATTTTTATATAGTGTCGTAACTTATGCAGAAAGCTGCTGAAACAGAGCTCCTGAGCAAATTTCCATATGGAGGTATGTAATGGCAATTTAGAGATCTCATTTTCACTGGTCAAATTATAATATATAAATAGTTATAAATTTCATTTTATGAGTAGTTGGTTGAGGTTGAGTTAAGTTTAAATTTTATTTTCTTAAAATACTATTAAAGACATTTATAGTTTATTTTCTCGCAGTTTTGTATTCTATTTTAACAAATTATTGCAGATTTCAAAGAAAGTATAAATCGTCACTAATGATTCTTGTTATTAGGGAGTATTATGCTCGTATATGATTGCCCTATTACATGTTTTTTTCAGGAGTAATTCTAAGGCCAGGATTTATTTACGGTACTCGAAGTGTTGGGAATATGAAGTTACCCCTTGGTGTAATTGGATCTCCATTGGAGACGGTAAGTTCACGTGCTTCTCTAATACGACAGACATTACTTCTCTCCTTCGATGATTTGACATTAATTTTAGAGTAAATTATAATAATCCCTTGTTAAGTTTTGTGAAATTGTACAAACAATTCTCTACTTTTTCTATCCCTACATTTACCTTTTTTAGTTGGTTAACCCCCCTTTTACATGACACTGATTCTTTGAAGTGTATGGAATAAAAATTAGAGCACGTACACTTATAAGGGAGGTTAACGTAAGTGTTAAAAATGTGGGGCCTGTTTGTATATATGTATGTCTGCAGTGTACATTCAAGGCATAACACTTTTTACTTTTTCGGTTTTTATTGAATGTCTAATTCCTAAAATTGATTTAGTTTCTTCTGAATATCAGCTTAATAAATATGTTCATATGTACTTTTACTTGACTGATGTAGGTTCTCCAAGTTGCTAAACCATTAAACCAGATCCCACTTATTGGTCCTCTATTGACACCTCCTGTCAATGTTACTGCGGTGGCAAAAGTTGCTGTTAGAGCTGCTACTGATCCTGTTTTCCCACCGGGGATCATAGATGTCTACGGAATACAACGTTACAGTCAGCATAAATCAAACTAAAATTATCTTTATTTTGTTCTCTGGGTCAATCTGATATGGAGCGATTTGCTTCTGAATATCTATGTTTTCTGAACTGGCAGAATAAAGTCTGAAAGTGCGTGCATGTAGCCGTATATTTACAATTTTAAACTTTTCAACAAACCATAATTCTTTGGTTGAACTACGTCGCTTAATGTAATTAACTCACTTGGTAGGTAGGTGGTCCGAATGTTTGATGAGCAGTTGATTAGTTTTGAAGACGACCGAGATGAACCGTGAACAAAGGCTCCGTCAAATCACGTAATTTTCAAAGGAAATAAAATAGTAGATTATACTTTATGGTAGTCTTGGATGGAAAGAATGAGATTCTAGTCTTAATCATTTGGTCAGATTTTTTTATTCTGTTACTTGACTAGAAGAAATACATTTGGAACTGGTCCAATCTATTTTTTATTTGTTTTGGGATCATGCACTTCCAGTCAAATTTATGAATAAGGAAACGCGGATACACTTTACCAACCAATTTTAAGGAAAATGTAAGCCTTTGGAAGACCGGCATTATGAGCCCTCAATAAATATAGATGGAGAAAAATAAATGAATTCATTCTGATATATAAGAAAATTGAAGCATAGATACGAGGAAGAACAACGGTTAAATGTGAAGGAAAATCAAAAGAAATTACATGAAAATGAAGTAGGGTCAGAGTGATCAAAGAAAAACTCAACACCAATCTTTTTCAAACAATCTCCAAATAATTTGTTTTAATAACAAAATATTATATTAAGATGATAACAACAAATATAATAAAATTTTAAAATTAAATAATGATATTCAATTGTACAGTAGTGCCTATATAAAAATATAAGTGTAGTATGGTTTGACAGCGGTAAAAGTCTAAAATTATTCATGTATATTTTAATTAAAAGTGATATTCTTAAATTTCAATTATTATATATTATTAATTGTTTATTATTTTTAACATGGTAATAATTCAACAATTAAAACATTGAAAGACAGACCGAGAAGAATATTATATTAATCTTGAAAATATTTCAAATTCTCTATTAAATATTATAATATTGATGAAAATTTTGATTTTGCCTCTAGAAAATATGTTGACTAAAAAAACTGTTTATACGTTATCTAGAACTTAAAAATCTGAAACTATAGATTTATTTCCAACTTAAATATTTGGAAAAAATAATAATCTATATAATAAACTTAAATATAAATAAATCTAATTAACTTCACCTTATTTAATAAAGCACCATTCTTAAATCAGTTTTCATTTAAGACAGATAAGTTCAAAGCACTCTTTTTTTATTTATTAATCGTTAAAAAATAGTTAAAATAAGTATAACTATTTTTTCAACTTGTTAAAAAGTGACATTTATATCTAACTCGACTTCAAATACATTCATTTATATATTATAAATTTTGATTTTATGACCAAAACTAAAATAAAGTTAGTTACTGTTAGTTTATGAGAAAAAGCGCACTAATAATCTGGAAAGAAGAAAGAACTTAAGAAACACGGCGAGAATAAGTGATTTATTTATTTATTTATTTATGAAAAAACAAGAAGCAACTTGATATGTGTTGACCGAATGGTCCACGGGATGACGATGGCCAGAAAATAGTATATAAAAGGACCGTTAAAGCCCTTTAAACTCTGATTTTTCGTTGTATGAAACCTGTTTTCCCTCAAATCATATCATCATGAACAACTCTTTGCTTGTAGCTGCACAAGATGGGGACGTAGACTTGCTCTACAAGCTCATTCACATGCAACCCTACGTGCTGGAACACACCGACTTCATGCCATTCGTTGACACTCCACTGCATGTTGCAGCTGCTGCAGGACATGCCAGTTTTGCCACTGAGGTCATGAGACTCAAACCCTCCTTTGCATGGAAGCTCAACCAGTGTGGCCTCAGCCCCATGCATCTTGCGTTGCAGAACAATCATCACAGATTGGTGTGTCGCTTTGTGGAAATCAACAAGGACCTCGTCAGGATCAAAGGGAGAGAGGGTCTCACTCCTTTGCATGTTGCAACTCAAACTGGGAGAATCGATCTTGTGGCAAAGTTCTTATCGGCTTGTCCAGATTCCGTCGAAGATGTAACTGTTCGAAGTGAAACCGCGCTGCATATTGCTGTGAAATATAACCAGTTTCAGGCTTTGGAGGTCTTAGTTGGATGGCTCCAGAGAAACTGCCAAAGACACGCTCAGAACCGCGAGAGAAGGATTCTGAACTGGCAGGACGAAGCAGGCAACACAGTTCTCCACCTTTCTGTTCTCAAAATCTTCCCTCAGGCATGATCTTCAATTCTTTCCTTTTACTTTCATTACTGCTTAATTAAAGGACTAAATTTGATTATTAATTATTGCTTTGCATTTTGTATTCTTTGTGCAGGCAGTTAAGTTGTTGTTAGACAGCAACATAGACATAAATGCCAAGAACTTTGAGGACTCAACAGCATTGGACATAGTAGAGATTAACCAAACCCAGGCTGACAGTGCAGAAACCAGAGACATGTTAGTAAGCAGTGGAGCTTTACGTGGTTTTTCACTTGCTAGCACAACACTCGTGGAAGAGCTACGAGCAAAAATCACATTCAATGAGAGAATAGCAATATCGGTGACTCGCCTGAGAAAGAGGATATCAAACGACACACGCAATGCTTTGTTGGTGGTGGCCATTCTTTTTGCTACAAACACTTACGAATCAGTGCGTAGCCCTCCCGGTGGAGTTTACCAAGGAGAGGGTAGTGTGATGGCTTCTAATAAGAAAATCAGCACATCATTCCAGCACAGTGAGTATGCAGCAATGCAAGAAATTACTGGGAAAGTGGTGATGAAAATGCATATATTCAACTGGTTCTGGTCCTTCAATACATTCTCATGTTATCTTTCCATTTTGATGATATGTTTTCTGATGCCACGAGGGCGAATCAGTGTTTTCGTCACCTTTCCACTTTCTATATTTTCTGGATGCTACGTCTTCTCCATGTTAGTGATATCACCCAGTTTCAGGTTAAACACTGCCACTGTGGTTCTGCCATGCGTCTTCACGCTCTTCTACGGTTGGGGAAGTTTCATATACATTAGATTAGCCAAAAAACTTAAAATGTATGCACATAAACAGAAAGACACCTTCAAGTTTGTAGGAGGAAACAGATGGTAATGATTTCTGTTCATAACATATATAAAGACCGGAAATTTATTATGGGAAAATGTTTCAGAAAATTGAAACTTTTTTCCCTTTCATTTTTTAAATGGTTAGAATCTGTCATTAAATAAATATGTTTCACTAGAAAATAAATGCAACGAAGTTCGTCGTCTTTATTTTATAAAAAGAAAATGATTCATCTATATCAAATACATAAAATAAGATGTTATTAATTATATAATCTCCATTATGGATGACGGTTGACGTTCACTATGATAGATAGTAAGATCTAAGGGTGGTGGTGGATTAATTAGTAGTGACATTTATAATGATTAAATAGTGACAAAGAAAAATGCTTCCTCTGTCAAATGAGATGATTTTCTATACGGTTTAATTATATCTTAATAAGATTATTTAGCTAACTTATGTTAAGTAGTTTTTAGATTGGCTAATCGCGTTGAATGTATATTATCACGTGTCAATATAATTAATCAACAAGATCCATCAGTTAACATATTAGTTTGTTATTCTTAATCATCAAACAAGTCGATTCATACTATTCAATGATTATATCAAATTGATATATCTTAGTTTTTTTTTCTCTTATTTATAGTTCTTGCATGATTCTCACAATCAAAATGATGGATCAATATCTAAGTTAATCTAGTATTTTTAATTATGTTAATCGATCGATTCAGACTATACAATAACGATTTCAAGTTTAGTTTTACTTGATGATTCAGGTTTTCCTAGTGCAATGAAAGGATATGACAACAGTTATTTTGGGTTTATGACAGCGATTGTTTTGGGTTTATGACAGTAGTTGTAGAACCGAGATATGAGGTAAAAAGTTGGGACTTTTGGCCTTAGTTCAAAAGCGAAGCAAAAAGAATACAATTTTGTCCCGGTTCAAAAAACCTAATTTAGTATAGAACTGAGACAATAGATCCTTTTTTGCTTTGGTTTTTATCAGAACCGTTGTCTAAAGTATATATTTTTTTTAAATTATTGTTTTTGTAAACATTTCATATCACATAAACCCAGAAGCACATATTTGCACATAAAAAAAGTATCCACAACGCAAAAATAATGTCAATTATAAATATTTAATGTGAGTTTTGGTTTTGATAGTTATGGTTATTATTTTTGAACGAATTTTTTTTTACCACTCTTTTAAACACCTATTTTAAAAGAAAAATCCCAATAGCACTTATTTTGGGTGAATCTAAAGTTTAAAAATATTTTGGATTACAGATCTTAAAATGATCCTAACTTTCACTCTGGTTATTAGTTTTTGCATTATTATATATGGAGTTGGGGTAGAAAACTATTTTTGATACCGTGGTAGCTTGTGTAGCCAAGTAATCCTTCTAGATGTTCCAAAAAACATTGTTTTCTATTTTTTGGAAATTTATTTTGTTTTTCTTTAATTTTGAAAAAATATTTAAAATAGTTAAATTTTGAATTTTAAGCTAAATTTTTTTTAGGGGTTCTCATGATTTTCTGATCATTTCAACAAAGTTTCAGATCATTTAGAATTCATTTGAGCATGCTCTTAGTTTTACCTATACCTATGTTTTGATCTGTATGGTGTATGAAAAACAAACAATCAAACGAAAATATGAAAAACCTAAAATGAAACTAACCTTCAAGATGAGTTTGGTGCTGAAACAAAACGAAAAGAACATCACAAAGCGTTTATCCAAAGAGCACATGTGCACAAAATCAATCGGTCAAAACGAAAAAAAAAAACATACTTAAGCACTGAATCAATGTAAAATGAAAGAAAAAATGGAAGAAAGTTGAAGATGATGGTCGGGAAAATGGAAGACGAGAGAGCGAAACAATAGAGAAGAGAAAATGGTTTCTATTTTAGATGTGCAAGAGGCTCTGTTCGCGAAATTTAACCTTGAAAACATGTTATTACATCGGTTATTTTATTAACCGAGGCGATAAGGACTTTATGGCCTTGGTTCTTAATAGAATCGCTCCTAAAGTCTCTTAAAAAAATAAAAAAATAAAAGTATTTTTAGTTATTTTATGTCTTAGTTTCACGAAATAATCGAAATATAAATACTCTATAGCTTCGGTTCACTAAGATTATAAACCCCTTTAGACTTCAATTCTTTGTGAATCAATACATATACATTTGCGATAATTGTAACGAAATCGATATCAAAAGTCAATATTTTTTTTTTACTAATGCTTTTCCGTAATTGACTGTTAGGAAAAATTATGAGAGGTTAAGGATGATATTAGGGGAGAAATAATAGAATTTTATTAAAATGTTTGAGAAAGGTAAAGTTTAGTTGTGTAGAATTTATATCTATTGATATGAAAGAGGATATTCAATGGACAATTAGAGTAATGTGTGAAGTTCAAATAATTTTGATTGGAAGCAGGGTCACTGTAAGAACAGGAGAGTTGGGTTCTAATAAATACAGCATAGGTATAGTTATAAAGTAGATATAAGTATATTTTTTTTTTCAAAATCTTTAATATTCTTGTAAAACAATGCATATGAGAACCGCTTTAATAATATAATAATATATGTTGTAATTTTAAATTAAAAAATTTAAATAAATTTTAACATCCTAATAGGGGTGGCTTTTAGTAAATTTTTCTGGTTTTTTGATAAAAAATTATATTTTTTAATTTTGAACATGTTAATTTGTTTTTGGCGTGCTTAATTATTGTTTCATGTTTTTTTGATACTTTTATAATTTTATAATTTTATAATTTATAATATTAAATATATTTTAAGTGTTTAAATTTAAATATAAAAAAATTGATATTATCACCAATTTTGAAATTTTTTAATTTTTAAACTTTAAAAATAAATAAGTATTATATAATTTTTTAATTAAAAATTATTAATTTTATTGAATTTGTTAAATATATTTTATGTTAATATTTGAATTAAAATTTCAGCGATAACATTAGACATATAAATTTTTTTTAACGTAATAGAATTAGAAAAACATTTTTTATTTATTTTATAAATTTAAGACAAAAATATATTAAAATTTTAAAAAATAAATCTTAATTTAGTGTCAAATTTAAGAAATAAAAATATATTTAATTTTTTATAATTTTAGAACTTCTTATATAAATCTCAACCACAACAAATCAACATCTAGTCTAACAAGTTCAAAGGAGGAATACCTAATTTCATGAAAAAATTCAACCAAATTTATAGAATCCTACCTTTGACCATCACAAAATGTTCTTTTCCACCTCATATGGTATACAATTTCCTATATTTATTTAAATAATTTTGTCCATTGTCAAAGTCGAACTTTAAAATTTTTAAAATTCTAAACATTTTAAATATTATTTTTTGATAAATTATATATAAACTATTAAGAAATTAATTAATATTAATTAACTAATTAATATGATTTTCATTATTAATGGATTTTTAAATTTATTTGTCAACATTAAGATCAAATTTGTTATTGTCACAAATATTAAAATATTTTAGATCTCAAATTTTAAAAATAAATAGATATCATATAATTTTTTTAATTTCATGTTAATATTTAAGTTAAAATTTCATCAGCATTATATATTTAAAAAAATTAATGTAATTAGATTAGGAAAACAATTTTTATTCATTCTTTAAATTTGAGACCAAAATACATCTAAAATATATTTTAATTAAAGTTAGACATTTTTTAAATATTAATATTAACTAAATCTTAAATATAATGCAATTAAAGTTAGTAGTTTTTTATATATTATACAAGTAAAACATAAAAAATGATTTCATTGCAAAAATATTATATTAGTTATGAAAATTAAATATTAATATATGTTTTAAATTTATTTGTGAAGTTCGTTTGTAGTGCCAACAATACCCTTTCTAGAAATAGTTATGACTTCACACTACTACTACAACTAATCCTAGACCCTTAGTTAATACTAATTATTGTTCATGCACTTCCGATGCATTGATTACAAAACTGTCCTATGTTTATATATATATATATATATATTCTTTTATACATTAGCTGAAATTTACAAGGATATCACCTCAGGTACTGTTCAATACACTCTTTCAGTTTCTGGAGAGTTACAGGTTTTGACACAAACGAATCCATTCCATTTGCATAACACTCTTCAGCACTCTCTGACAAAGCATTTGCTGTCATCTGCATCATTATGATCAACATTAACACAATCATCATTTACTTCTCAAAAATTACTACAGAGGAAATTAAAATCACCCTTAAGATTCTTTAGCATCACAAAGAGACTGATTACTCACAGCAACAATGGGAATCCGCTTTCTAGAAGGTTCAGAACATTCATAATCTGAATCTGGAAGACTTTGCTCGATTCCTGCATTTCTTGCAGCATCCCAATTGCCTGTTTCCTCAAAAGATCGAATCAGTTTTGTTGCTTCAAGACCATTCATAACTGGCATGCAGACATCCTATAAAATGCAAGTGCCAAACGATTAGTAGAAACTCATATCAAGTAAATGAACAGACAAAAATTTTTATGGTGAAATTGTCACAAGATTCCATTACAGATCCCAGAAATTACCATCAGAATCAGGTCATAAGTGCAGCGCTGAACTGCACGTACAGCTTCCACTCCATTATTCACAACATCTATGCTATGGCCTAATTGCTTCATCATGGTCTGTGTCACCATGATATTAATCTTGGTATCTTCAACAAGAAGGATCTTAGGCCATGATGAGGATTTGGTTACTCCTGGTGTACCGTTGCTTGATTGGATAGTTGTGTTTGTCTTCCCGTGACCCTGACATGTTTGTTGGGATTCACATGACTTTGTTGCTGCAGCCATTTCTCCACTTGCCACAGTTGCTTCAGAGGAATCTGCATAACCATTCAAGGACCAGATATGAGCCTTATCTTGCTGGAGTTTATCTCTGCTAACTAAACTTCTGTTCTTTGTTTCTGAGCTGTGACCATATGAACTGGCCGATTCAGACATCTCTGGACCATCAACAACTGAAGATGAATCATCAACTGAGCATGTCTCTTTTGACATGATATCATTAGAGAGGATTGAATATAAACTGTCAGAAAATCCACCAAGTTTATGGGAGCTTCTGTAGCCAATTTTGTTTGGTAATAACATCTGTGTCCTGCTACATCCATTAGATGAGAATAGAGAGCCCAAAGTGCGTGGCTGGAATTGGAAGAAACTTTCTATTGTATCATCAGATGCAGCATCATTATTCTCTACATCAGACAGCTCATCCTGGTCATCAGAATTATCACAAGCAATTGAAACCTTGTAAGGGAGTATGAAAGTGAAGGTAGAACCATAATGTTCTTTGCTAGACACGGTTAGACGACCCCCCATCAACTCAACCTATTACAGGTGAAAAGAAACATTACTGGTTGAGTAAAGAAAGAAAACAAATGAAATATATCACCTTTTTTGTTAGGAGAACGAAACGTCATTTTCAATTTACCAGCTGTTTGCATATTGCTAGTCCTAGCCCTGTGCCACCGTACTTGCGAGAATGGTCTGCACTGACTTGCATGTACCTTTTAAACAAGGTTGGTATAGCATCTTCTGTCGCATTACAACATGGAAAAAATATTCATCTGATGAGTACTTTTTTTCTGTAAGAAAATTCAAACTAGTGAATACAAAGTAAAACTCTAAAACAAACAGAAGAAAAGAAGAAAAGAAATCAGGGTTGTGACTTGTGATGAATAAAAAGGTACTGCGTACCTGGTATTCCAATGCCCGTGTCATATACATCACAACGTATCCACACTGTTGTTCCAGCTGAATAAGGTTGCTCCTCAGTGTCTCCATTCATTGAGCATTCGCTTTTAACCGGTGATCTACATTCGTCATTGAATGCGTGGTTTTGGCTGGGACAATCATCACCAAGAGGTTTTCTGTCGCTGCCACTTTGAGGCGCTGAAATAGTTGAATGCTCTGAAGTCATCTTTTGTATGCATTCTGCCTTTGCAAAAGAAGGTTCTGGCACGACGTAAAGGTTTATTCCAATTTTGCCTTCATGGGTGAACTTCACGGCATTGCTGCAAAATATTAGCTACAGTAAATATAGAGCAACAGACCACTCCTTCAAAACAACAAATGGAAATGAAAAATTGGATCATGTTCGTGACAAACTAATTGAAACAAGACCACCAATGACATGAAGCTCAGTACCTAATTAAATTTGTGAGAATTTGCCGCATCCTTAAAACATCACCAACGACCTGAAATTATTAGTGAACCATATGAACTGCAAACAGTTAGCACTAATCAGCTGAAATCATGCTAAATATGCGACAGTATTTATATTGAACCAATCAATCAAGCATTTAACGTTGCATTGTAACTATGACTAACTCCTCACCTCAACAGGTACATCATCAGTTACATGTCCTTCCAAGGTTAGTACTTTTTGCAACGAAACTGCAGCAGTCTGGAGTACATGTTTGACTACCTCTCTTGGCCGGAATTTAGTAGCTTCCAATTTCATGACTCCTAAATAGAGCAGGGATTTTGGAGAATGATCAAATTTTAAAACATCAGTGCCTAAAGTAAAAAATCTAAAGCACTAATTTGTCTTAACCATAAGCAACTTCCAAGTTTCTATCTGAATGATTAAAATCTATTTTACATAACTCACATTTCTTTTAGTAAGAAATGGAACAAGGATAAATTTACAACCTGACTCGACCTTGGAAAGATCAAGGATGTCATTTATAAGTTGAAGAACCAAATCTCCAGAAGATAGCATGACATCCAAGAGTTGTCTTTGCTCCCAATCAAGTTTTGTGTTAGAAAGAACTTCAGCCATGCTAACAACCCCAGACAAAGGAGATCTTATCTCGTGAGACATTGTTGCCAGCATTTGTTTTGCTCGCATTGTTTCCTCTATTAAAAGGAGCAGGGGAACATAATAAACTTTCTTGTGCAAGAACAAATTGAAGTAAATTTGATAAATGAAATTTGACTGAGTGATTGAACCTGTAATGTGAATGGTTTTATTCAGTTCTGTTTCCTTGGCTTTCTGAACAGCAATCTCTTCCCGAATCTTTGCCATCCTTTCCCTTTTTCTCACCTGCGTTTTTTTAAGAAACATAATATTCTCTTTACAAGAACAAGAATACAAGTACGACAATAACAACAAAGTTTTATCCCACTGATTGAGGTTTCGCTGTATGGATCACACAACATTTGACTTGGTTAAAAAGAAAATATGCAAGTAAAACTTGATAAAAAGAAGACTACATTTACCTGATCTGTTATATCCATTCCCATGTAATTTATTCCAATTGTCTCCCCTGCTTTGCTAAACACGGGTTCTACATATATCAAAAATGTCTTTGATCCAAACAGTTCTGTCTCAAAAGTGATTTCCCTTTTTGCAGGTAATCCTTTTTCCAAAACTTCTCTCTTAAACTCTTGAGATTCCTTAACACCAGCTCCCGTGAATATTTCAACATCCGTTTTTCCTATGATGTCCTGAAAAAGATGAGTGATGTAAAGAGCTAAGATATTTAAGCATACTTAAAAGTCCTTTGCAAAGAACAAAAAGAGAGCAAAATGTGCTCCTTCTCAGTTTTCAGCAGCTTTTCACAGAATACAACTAGAACAAAGCAAACTTAGGCAACATTGATCATGCCACCTAGCGACAAGAGTTCCAACAGGAATCATTACCTCTTCTTGTAAACTTGGAAAATGGTTGTATATAAAGCAATAACGCAAATCTTTGTCCTGGAACAAAAATCTCAAAATCAATTTCAAGTCATAATATCCTATTATTATTCTATAAGTTATTCCAAATGAAGAGTAAAAAACTCAACACACTGATTTACCTGGTGGCCAATAACAACAGGTGCATTTTGGAGTATAAAATGCAAGAAATTGTCTGCCCTTTTTAGGATCTGGGACAGTTCTTCCACCGGTGAGGACTGCCTCTCGATGTTTGCTATACTTTCTTGCAACTTCTCTTCAAGTATCTGTTCCCTTTGGATACTTGCCTCCAGCTGCTTCTCTAATTGCAAGGCTCGCTGTTTCCAGTACATGACAGTGTCATACTCAGTATCAATCTCATTCTTCTTGTTTTGAACCACAGCATCACTTTTCCTGCAAGGTACATCATGCCATATACCATCATAAACGTCATCCAAAATAGAAACTGGGCGTTTATCACCCCCATATCTTTCTTCCACAAATCGATGTTCTTCTAATATCTCCAATTTCCTGAGTTCAACATCCTGCCTTTGCTTGCTAAGGTTGTCGAGTTCTTCTCTGAGAAGACGCACAACATTGGCCTGTTTGTACTCCCAGTGTTTCATTAGGTATGCCAACTGAGAAGACCCCTTTTCTGTAAAATTTGTAAGCTCCATGAGTCGCTTGAAATCAACTATAGTTGGCTCCTCTATGATAGTAACCTCCTCTAACATGTCTTGGTCCCTTCCAGGCTTTTCTATATTAAACTGCTTTCCAACATCAGTTCCAATATCTTCAGGCCACATTGAAGGAAGGACCTCAATGTCCATGTCCTCTATGCAATCATTCTCCATCTCGCAGACCATGAAAACAGTGCTAATCCAAGTTTAACTCTTTGGCCCTTTGCATTATAAGAGACAGCGAACAGCACTCTCAGATGGAAGCCAAAGCAGTGGACCCTGCTCAAGTTTGGAACTAAAACTTTGTTTGAATAAATTTCTCAGTAATCTCTTATAATAGGCAAAATAAGAAGATAAACAAATTGAATTTCCTCCATAAACTGAAATCGACTTCTGCATTTAGCTTTATAAAACCTATGTCATTTTACTTCTTCAAAAAAACTGAAATGCAAAGTTGATTATAGCGTGTAAAAGAAGTTTGATTCGTTTTATCTTTTGAATTAGGATACACAGAATAACAGAACTAGGTGTCAGGAAAGATGAAGCAATTGAAATGAAAGAGATAAGAAAACAACAAACCCGAGCTTAAAAGATCATTAGCATCCTTTGCATCCCACCTCAACAACCAAATGGAGAATTGCAACGTTCAAAAGGCTTTTTCCCTGCAAATCAGTCTCTGAGAAGAATCTCTTCCACTATGTATTCAAATGTATCACAAGAAACGCAGCATGTCCCAAGAGAGGAGAAAGAAGCAGTCAGCAAATAGAAACGAAAGCGTGTGTTTATAAATATGGGAAGTACAAAGCAACAAACTTTAATATAAAAAAAAATAACTGATAAAAAAGAATACCAACCCAGGTAGGTACGTGCATTAGGGGGTCCTAAATGATGGAGAAATGTTTGGCTTTCTTAACTGCTGCTGTGTTTCTTTCCCGTGTTTTTGTGACAAACAATGTTATGTTGTTACCTTCGAAAGTCCTCGGCAAAAGCAAAGCCTCAGGTGTTAATTAAACAAGCATATGGAATGGCTTATTATCCTAAGCATAATTATAGATGTAATTTTTGTTTGGGTATTTTTTAAATATTTAGATAAAACCTCAATTTTATTTAGATAACCATAATTAATGTCAAGTGATGTTATCCATTAGACAATGGGGTGGTTGCTTTAGTTTGTAAACCTAGCTTCCTTTGATTATTTGAAATAGGTTAGGGAAAGCAAGAGTAGATTGATTATTAATAAACCAAACATTATATGTCATTGTCTATAAAAGGAAGATATTATTAGTTTAACATTTGATTTGGAAAGTATAATATTAGCCAATGTTATTTAGAAGGCAAAGACAATTAATGAATGGATTGAAAAACTAATTTCCAAACACGTGTTTAAATTATATCTCACATGTGTCTGTGTCCTAAGACCCCTGTTACGCATACATTTAACAACTGCCATGTCGTATTTTATGATTGAATTATGATGTACTTCTTTATACTGTCATGAATTCAACGTCCACATCTTAAAATGATTCAACCTTATGCAAACACCAAATAATCTTCATCAAATGTTGAATCAACTTGAAAGGTGATAACCAAATAATATTCATATATTTTCTTAGAATAATTTATCTTTTAAAGACTTAATTATTATTCCAAGTTTGTTTAATTACATATTTAATTTATCTTTTAAATAATGTAGATATTTTTATATTTCCATATCAAAATTAATCGAATTAGTAGTTAGTGATAGATAAGATAATTAAGTATATTAGATTTACCATCTTCCTTCTTTTTTATATGAATTTTTTCGAATAAAAAATATGAAATTTTTCAAATGTATTTGACTTCCACAACAATTGTTTGACGTGTTGTTAGGCAAGTGGACTTCATAGAAATTGTGTTTTTGTCACTTTAACAATTTAAAACAATGCTTCCATGTAACCACTCTTCCAAAATTTCTTAAATTTGTTTATAATGACCTTTTTATGGTTTATTGTAAAATGATGATAGGTAAATAATTTATATTTAATTGTTTCATATATTTAAATATCTTTAATTAAATTTTAGTTAAATCTGTATTAAATTTTTTATACTTTTAAATTAAATATTTTTCAATTTAATTTATTCGTTAATTAAACAAAATTATTATATTATCTTATGATTTTATTTACTTGTATCGTCGTATATTAAAAAAAAAGCGAAATTACATGATTGATATAAAATAACAAATAAAAAATAAATATTTTTATTATTTTAGTAAATACGTTGAATGATGAGTTTTTGTATTTCTAGAATTATCTTATAATTTTCACTATACATCGATGCTGGTCACGTATCCATGTATGATATTTTAGAATATTTTATTGATATTTATTTATAAAGTATGCAATTTATAAAATAATGATACTTTTATGATAACAATAATTTATAATTTTTTATTTTGATAATGATTAATGGATATGATTTTAATCACAATAACAATCATGTTTTAAAGAATTATATATATATATCGTACCAGATGCGTGTATCATATATTATCTAAAATAACAAAAAAAATTCTATTTCATATTAACTATAATGTGATTTTACATTAATTACAAAATCTAATATTTTTTAACATGAAAAAAATATATAACAGTCACATAATGCAATCAATTAAAAATATACAATTATACTATTGAATTAAATTTAATTAGATGAATAATTTATTCGTAGATAAAGTAATTAATATGAAATTGAGCAACGGTGGCGCGTAGAAAACTCGCTGTTCACGTCATGCGATCGTGTCGTGTTGTTAGCGTTGTTTCCTTTCAGTTTGCTCTTATTCACTTAAAAATCATTTATGCATAGATTGGTTCAGCTTAAGCAGACCAATTTTTAATCGCATCATAACAGCTTTTAGGCAGTGTTAATTACATCTTAATTAAATCTAAATTCATACTCTAATAATGATCAATATATAATTTCCTTTAAAATGGTTAATAATTGGTTAATTTAATAAGTTAAGCATGATTAAGGAATGGTTAACATTTTAGAAATAGTTTGTTATTAACAACAGCTCTTGAAGTGAGCCAGGGTAATAGCTCTGGACAACATCCTTAATAAGCAGATTGTGTTAAAATATTTATGGTTCATGAGACACCATTAGTCTCTTTTACTTGATTTTTTCTTCCTTTTTAGTAATTTGTTTGAATGGTATAAAAAATATAAAAAAAAAACATTAAAAGATGTTATTATTATTATTATTTATTATTAAAGTGGTTGAATAACATAATTTAATTTTGAAAGAACTGAATTGACATAAGCAAAATGTGTTGATTAGAATGATAGAGAAATTCAGAAAACAAAATTTGGAAGCATTTGCAATTAACACCTTATTCACAAAATAAAAAATATACACATAGTTCGGATCCTTCTTTCTAAATTACTACAATTTCCTCTTAAACGTTACATTCAAAATCAATTCCTATATCATTTCTCAACAATGTTAAAATGTCGATGAAACGTAAAATGTGCAAAAATAATAAATTATCATAAATATTAAAAACACTTTTTCAAATTCATATCTTTCTATTCTAATTATTTCAATAAATTTTAAATGACATTTTGTACTTTTATAATATATATTTAACCTAACATACTTATTAATTATACCACAATTTTTAATTCGCTCTTCAATAATTTTCAATTTTAACTATTTAACTTTAATCTCACATGTAATCACAAAATTCTTACATGCGAGGAATTTGATAGGTAAGAAAAGAGATTTTTTTTTTTATAATTCTAATCGGTCTGAAATTACCACTTTATTATTGTGTCCATATAATACATTGATAAAATATTAAATATTATCTCTAAAATATTATAAAAAATAATAAATTTTCAATCAAATAATTATATATATATATATATATATATATTTGTGTTAATTTATATATTCAATATAACTAAATAATTTCAATTAAATAGAAAACTAACAATAAAAAAAAAGTGAAAATAATAAGGACAAGTATATTTACTTTACAAGTTTATAATTTTCTTTTCCTAATATTATTATAAACTATTCATCATAAAAAACAATGACTTACATTGATAATAGAAAAAAAAATAAGAGTGAAAGTTCTTAAAATGACAAATTTTTAAGAACTCCTGTCTATAATTTTAAATATCAAAATATTATTTGAGTCACTATAATTATAATTGTATTAAAAAATCATTTTTTTTATGATAAACATTTTGACTGATATTATTATAATCAATCATCACATATTTAAAATATTATCGGTTTTAAAATCATAAACTCAATCATAATTTTGTCATTAAAAAATACAGAAAAAAAAATATCTAAGTTATGTTTGATTTGAATTTTTGTATGATTTTAAACTATTGAGTGCGATCGAAATAATAATAAATATAATTTTAAATCAATTATCATAAAATCAATATATTTAACATATTGTCATAAAAAAATTGTATTATTAAAAAGAGTGTAATATATTTAAAATTGAATTGAATTAATAAATAAAGTGTTTAGTTGGAAGAGGATGTTAATTTAGGTAATGAATACAAAATATAGTGGAAAACAGCACTCCGGTTTTTGGTGCATAGTAAAATTTTGGGTTGTCCGCATATAATTGATAAAACTCGTATCTATCGTTATCAAATGCACTTCCAACTGCACTACCTGCAACTTGCATTTAAAAAGCTTTTTATTTTCTTTTTCGTATATTTTATATCTACTACTTGTAAAGTATGTATATGTATATATTATATATTGGGCTTAATTACAGTATTTTTCATTAATAAATTATTTTATTTACTGCAACTTAATATAGTGTCGTTCTTTTTATGGAAAAGTAGAATGCGCCTTTGTTGATCCATATGAACAAAAGTGATCGTATTTGGGCCCCTATGTCGAACATTGGTTTTGGGCCCATCGTTACTCTTTTTTGTTAATTTTTAACGGTGTTATTCTCTCCACCATTCCAAGTGTTCATGTATCTTTCACTATTTTCTTTTATTCTAAAAATATTTTACATTTTTATATTATTTTCTTTTATTTCAAAAATATCTTACACCTTTCCATTATTTTCAACAATTTTTCTCTTTTTCTCTCTGCATTAATAGAGCATTCACACACCTTTGTATTATTCTCAACAATCTTTTTTTTTTCTCTCTGCATTAATAAAGCATTTACATGGCTCAGATTTGAACTTGTGATATATTGCAAAATATAAAATTCAAGGAAACTTTAATATTAGTGCTTCTACCACTTCCATTTTATAAACTTAAAAGTTAGAATAAAATCTGAATTTTACATTTTGCAATATATCACAAGTTGAAATATGAGTCATATGAATACTCCATTAATACAGAGAGAAAGAAAAAGACTATTGAGGATCATGAGGAGATTTAGGGTATTTGTGGAATAAAAGAAAATAGTGGGAGGTGTAGAGTATTTTTGGAATAAAAGAAAAGGGGTTGCTTCCTCCACGAGGTGTAGGGAGCAACACCCTAAAAGAAAATAGTGGGGAGGTGCGGGAGCACTTGGGTGGTGGAGGGAGTAATACCCAATTTTTAATTAGTGTTGTCAAAATGGGTTGTAACTCGCGAGCTAACCCGATCTACCACAGGTTCGGATTGGATTGGGTTTGAAAAAAATGTAATATTTTTTATACAGGCTAGTTTTTAACTCGGCTCATCCGGATTGAACCCGGCTCACCAACCCACCTAATTTAATTTAATTATTTATTATTTTGAATTTTAAAAATTTTAGTTAGCATTTTTTTATTATATTGTAGATTAGTATAAAGAAGATGTTTCAAGAGAAAAGTATTATAGATTTATCTATTCAAGACTTTAATATTATAAATGGACAAGTGATACAAAAATTCTCAATGTTAAAAACTTATTTGTTTCCCTTTTATGCTTGTTTTTTGATTACGCTTAGATTGTATTACTGTTTTTTTAATTGTTTTTAAAGTTTAACATCATTTTAGAGTAAATTTTATTTAAATTTAAATTAAAAAATATAAATTTATTTTATTTTTAAAAAAAACTTATAATTAAGTGAGTTAATAAATCAATCTGTTTAACCTACCAATCCGTGGTGGGTCGAGCCGGGTTCATAAATTTTCTATCACTAGCTTGAAAACTTAAATAATAATTCTTTTCACAATTTAAAATAAAATAGAAAACAAAAACACATTTTTTCAAAATATGAAGTGTTCTCTTAGATTAAATCACTTAAAAGTGTTCACAATTAAATAGAAAAATACATCTGGCAATAAAAAAAAGTGAAAATAACAAGGACAAATATATTTACTTTATAAATTTATAATTTTTTTCCTAATAATATTACGAATTATTCATCGTAAAAGAACAATGGCTTACACTGATAATAGAAAAAAATTAAGAGGAAAGTTCTTGAAATGACAAATTTTCAAGAATTCCCATATATATTTTTAAATATCAAACTTTCATCAAGTCATTACAATTGCATCAAAAAATATCATGTATTATGATTACAAATACATCATATAAAATTATTAGAAACAATTATCATACATTTAAAATATTGTTTACTGTAAAACTTTATTATAATTCTGTTTTTAGAAAATACAAAAAACAAATTTAAACTATATTTCATTTTGATTTTTAAATGATATTATTGAATGTGGTCAAAATAATAATAAATGTAATTTTTAAATTAATTATCATAAAAATCAATATATTTAACATATTGATATAAAAAAAATTGCATTATTAAAAAAGTGTAATATATTTAAAATTGAATTGAATTAAAAAAAAAAGTGTGTAGTTGGAAGAGAAGGTTAATTTAGGGAATGAATACAAAATATAGTGGAAAACAGCACTCCGGGTTTTGGTGCATAGTAAAATTTTGTGTTGTCCGCATATAATTGATAAAACTCGTATCCATCGTTATCAAATGCACTTCCAACTAAACAATGCTCACATGCATTAACTTCACCATAATTTCAATTTAATAATACTAATCAAATTATCAAACAAACTAATTCGCCACAAAACAAATTCTGCAACTTGCTTTTAAAAAGCTTTTTATTTTCTTTTTCTTTATATTTTATATCTAATTCATCTACTACTTGTACAGTGTGTATATTTATATATTATAATTGGACTTAATTACAGTATTTTTCATTAATAAATTATTTTATTTACCGCAACTGAATATGGTGTCATTTTTTTTATGGAAAAGTAGAATGCGCCTTTGTTGATCCATAGGTACAAAGAGTGATTGCATTTGGGCCCATATGTAGAACATTGTTTTTTGGCCCATCATTACTCTTTTTGTGAATTTTTATCACCCCATATTTTCCTTCTGCACCTCTTGAAATATTAAAGTTACCACTTTGTCTTTGAAAATGACTTTTGGGTTATTCGGAATTACAACGTTCTGGTTAGTTGAAATGCATTCGATTGTCTATGAAGCTAATTCAATCATAATTTAAATACCGAATGTGGCCATAATAAATAAAAAACATAGTTTGGCTCATAAACAATGGTAGATGTTGTATTTTTTCTCTCTCACAATTAATAACTTAGAAAGTAGATATTATTACAACTAATCCTATGTGAGATTTAGGTGGTAATTATATCTAAGTAGTTGGAGAGTAAGATATGTTATAGTACAGTATTAATGATTTTCATTTCTCACCATACAAAAGATAACACATTATTCCAATTTTCAAAACAATACCTACATTCATTTCAATCTTAAAAATAAACTTTATCTTACCACTTTTTATTTTGGATAGAAAATTTCAACAAACTTTTTTTAGGGATTTCTTGTTACTTTTAAAGTTTTTTTTTTTAATATACATATACATTTTGCATTAAAAACTTTATGCATATTTTGCTATTCAAGTACACCATTTTGTGAAATTTATTACTTAAGTTTTTTCCCATATATTTTATTACCATAGATATACTTTTTTTACATTTTATCAAATAATTTATTATTAATAGTTGACAGTCACTTATTATCAATTGACTTGTGACTTGACATAATAACTGAAGACAAAATATTCTAACAGTGGTTGAACAAACATGTAGAATTGACATGTTACCATACATAAAATGTGTAAAAAATGAAATTAAGATGATAAAATCTATGAAATCTTAATAATAAAGTGGTAAATGCCAAAGAAAATGGCTAGAATATTTAATAAAAAAGTAAATGATAAAAATAACCAGAATGTCAATGACGATATTGAAATACTTACCCTTTATTATTTAATAACTCTAAACTAGTTAGTCATTTGATTTATTTAATTCACTAATGGAAAAATGTTGTTTAACGTCGGTTATTTTAGGTTTTTAACGTCTCATTCACAGTCAACGTCATAGTCAGTGACGTCAATGGGACGTCGGACATCCACATAACAGATGTCTATACAGACGTCAGTTAGTGCAATGTCCGACGTCACTAAACGTCGGTACAAGATTGTAAACCGACGGCTAAAGGCAATATATAGACATCGGAGAGCGCAATACCCGACGTCTAAGAGCACATAAAGACATTAAACATGTCACTAACCGCCGTATAAAATCATTATAGACGTCGATGTAAGCATTAACCGACGTCTAATGTAGTGGTTGTGTTTTAGTGCAGTTTTGTTCCTATCTTTGGATAGTCCAGTAGCATACTTTTTCTTTGCTAGTTTCCCAAAAAAAAAGCTTGCGCCTTTTGAATTTCTCATGACATTTGAACCCAAAATCGAACCTGGGTCTTTGCTTAGTTCCATTTTCAACCGCAAGAGGGAAAAATTACGGTGAAACGATAACTAGGCAACGACGACCCAAGGTCGTTTTTGGGTCGAAACGCCACGAGAAATCCAAAAGACGCCGCTTTTTCTGGGAGGCAGCTAGAAAAGGAAGAATGTGGTATTGTGTTACCCCAAGAGAGAAACAAAACTGCACTAAAACATAAAACAAGAAAACAAATTTTATCAGTTGAACCAGAACCAGAAGATAATCGATGAAAGACTGAACAAAGTTTAAACGGTAACCATAAAAAAACACGCACCTGGGATGCAATGCCGCAAGAGAGAAAAAGGAGAGGAGGAAGACACGATGATATCAAAAACTGCAATGCCGCGAAGGGTCTGCGATTTATTTAAAATGAAAAGGACGTCGGTTCCCCCAGGACCCGACGTCTATAGTCACATAGATGTCGGTTATCTAACTAATTCGACGTCCAAGATAACATTTAAAATGACTTTTTGATAGCTATTAGACATCGGTGTCCAGGGGGGCCGACGTCTAGGGCGCTGAACCGATTGACGTTTCATTTCCTGTCAGGGAAGTAAACGACGATTGTGAAGGGGCGCCGACGTCTATAATACTATAGACGTCCGTGCTCTGCTACCGGACGTCGACGTGCCTCGGATTTTGATGAACATAATTAATTACAGGCCTATAGACATTGCGGTCCCCGAAAAAAGCGACGTCTATTTTTTGCAGAAATTTCTGTCTTCTTGCCTTCCAGACAGGCTATAGACGTCGGTGGTTGACCACTCGATGTCTAAATGTCTGGGAATCAAGTGACGAACATTAATTGCACTTTAGTACACGTCGGGCCCCCATCAAAAGCGATGTTAATGGCGTAGGAAAAATCTGTCTTCTCGCCTACCTCATTACATTGGACGTCAGTTTAGGAAAGAGCGGACGTGTATTATATTATAAACGTCGTGTCCCCTTGAAACCGACGTCTAGATACCAACTTATTTACGTTAATGCCACCGTATACTCATATAGGTCAGACTACTCGATAACCGACGTCATTGGGATGACGTTAAACAACAACATTTTTTCACTAGTGATTAATGGACGAGAAATATTTTGTATTCTTATTTGAATGTACATCGCCGTGTCAATTAATTATAACATAAAATAAATTAAAAGTATATGTATTAAATTAAATTAAATAACTATAAATATCAGTATACATATGGTCTCCTGAATATAATTATTATATGAAAAGCCTGTTAAAATTTAATATGGTAATTTTATTTGCTGAATATCTGTATTTTAACGTAAGAAGTCTGTATAATTTATAAACTATTGTTAGCTGTGTAATCGTCATTGTTAAACTCCTGGATATCTAATCATCTTCCAAACAGGTAATATGATTGATAAGATATTCTTTAAACAATTATATCATAGTTAAGGTTCAATAGAATTTTTAATTTTTATTAAAATTATTGGATTTATTTATTTATTTCAATGTAGTTTTTTTGTTTTGTTAGAATAGTTAATATATTCTCATTCATTAAATTGACATTGTTTAATAATTTATGTGACATCAATGTTACGTGTTATTTAAATCGATAGGTCGTTACTTTTTAAATAATATAAAAATCAATTAAATTAAGAGATCATGTTAATTATATTTAATAAAAAAATCACATAATAAATAATAAAAAGGTTATATAAAGTAATTCTAAGAAAAAATAAGATAAAAAACTATTAAATCTATAATTAATTTAAAAAATGGTTAGTATTTTAAAGTGATGAAAAACGTAATAATAAATACAGTAATAATATGTATAACATTTTTTACTCATTTACTAAATTAGTCATATGACTTATTTTGCGATTTGGAAGTTGTACAGTAAAAAAATATATTGAAGTTCTTATCCTAGATTGAACATTTTTATATATTTTTTTTTCGCATTTGACCGATAACTTTAAAAAACCCGCATCTTTTATCATTTTATATTTTTAAATTTTACATATTCTACCTCTAATCAATTGTGAAGAAAATAATATCATATGAATAGTTAATGTTAAAATTAAAAATATTATCATTGAAATATCACATCACCAAGACAGGTTATATACATCAGTCCTCAACTTTTTCATGTCAATAGTCAACTAACAATAATTATCAATCAAATAACAAGGGTTAAATAAGTAAATTTTTGAAATAGATGTTAGTACAATAATAATTAATTAGGAAATTGTACAGTTAAGATAAATATTTAAGATGTGGTGGCTAAAATAGTTTAAATATTTGATTTTCATATAAAATGTTGAAAATTTATATATAATTTAAGCTGATGTATATATTTTTTGAAAACTTAGATGCGGTTTCTAATATTATATAATTATATAAAAGGATTTATTTTTTGTACATATATATTTTTTAATTTTATTCTTCAATAAATACTTATATTTTTTAATTAAAATAATTTCCTTATTCATTTTATCTAATTTTCAAATTAAAATAACTATTTATAAAAAATATTATTTATAGAATGAATAAAAGTTATTCATAATAAAATCCTAAGAATTATTTTTATTTATTTTGTAATTATAATTTATTTTTTTATCATAAAAAATGTAAATACACATGTGTAATGCATGTGTTTTTATTAATTATAATTGTACTAATTAATTTTATTAAATATTGTATGGATATTTGATTGGATGAGAGAATAATACATCATCTTTAATTTATTATTAAACAATTTTTTTTTATATATCATGTATGTTTAAATAAGGTTATGGTCAACATCTCATTAAACTTTAATATTTCGGCAGTTATATTTACAATTTAAAATCTATTAATAATTTATCGTCGTATAAAAGTTTATTAAAAAATAAAATAAAATAAAATAAAATAATATATATATATATATATATATATATATATATAAATATAAAGTATGAAGACCATATTAAAATTATGATAAAATTTATTATGCAGAAAACATGGACAAACTATTATGCATGTTTCAATTTAAAATTTTGAGTATTTTAACATTTTTTTTAATTTTAATTTAATAATTCAGATTAATGAACGAAATATTATGCATGTTACAATTTAAAATTTTGAGTATTTTAATTTAATAATTCAGATTAATTATTATTATGTAAAAAACTACTATTTTAATTATTTTCTTTGTATAATTATCAATTAGTATGTTCATTTTAGATGTTTGATTTGGAAGAGAGTGTAGAGATAAATTTTAGGAGATTTTACAGTGAATTGGTTGTTGTTTTTTTAAGGGATTTAGAAATAAATGAAAGAAAATTTATGAAAAGTAACGTAAATAATCGATATGAGAAATAAAAAAATTGTTTAATAGATAAAAATTAAAAATTACTAAAATATCTTTAGTAATAAAAGTAATATAAAATTGTAATTGTTAATATTATATATAATTGTAAAAATTATTATAAGAAGATAAAAAATAAAAATTAATTTTTAATATGAAAAAATTATATTATTATTAATGTTTTAAGAATATAAATTTTGTAAAAAGTTATAAAAGAAAAAAAGTCAAAATTAATTATGAAAAAAAAAAAAAGGTTTAGCTTGTCATCACTACTTGAAGGATTAAAAAAGACAAACATGCAAGAGCAAGAATGAATTTTCTCACTAAATACTCTCAAATCTCATACACAAAAGATGGAAAAAATCATCCATCCTTCAAATCACCTCTTTTATTTGGTTCAAAACACGTTCAAATGAACATAAATATAATCCTTAATCTATCTAGACTAACTTTTGTAAACAGTACAATAATTCCAAGCGAAGAAAGTGTTTAAAGATTGGTTTAAAAAGTATTTGCGTGTTTTAAAAAATATGTTTATATGAATATTAATAAATATTTTAAAAAAATTTAATATATATTTTTAAACTAAAATTTAGAATAAAATTATAAAAATATAAAATATGATATAAATTAAATTAAATGTAAACTAAAATTTAATTTTAACTTAATAAAATATAAATTAAAATATAATTTTAATTTTTTTACAAAAATAATAGACACTCACACGTATAAATAATATGATACATATATCAAACTCGTTAATTTAGTTACAGATATTTATTTAAAATATTTATTTATTATTTTATGTACGGGATGTAAATATTTTTGTCATCCTGATTTACATAGAAAAGATTCCAGTTTATTTAGAATTTTGATGAAGTTGTGATTTTTGAAAATCTGTTTTAACATATTTTACAAAATGGTTAGTCGTTCTAAAGAAGTGGAAATTGAACTTCTCCAACAAAAAATATTTACTCCAAATAAAAAACATTATATTACTTTTATTAAAGTTTTGTTCAATAAATATCAAAATAATTAAAATTAATGACAATTTTTTATTATATGTAACAGGTATCATATATTACATATCTATTTTCTCAATTCGTTTCCTAACTATGAGGAAAAAACATTTAGGTGCATTCCATATCCATGGTTTACCAGAAAAACACTTTTAACAACCTTTGTTTCTGTCATCATTCTCTTCTCCTTTTTTGTTCATATCAAAACCGAACCCAAAGTAAAAAAATAAAATAAAGTATCCTTTTAAATACGTATCCAAACGCGCTTATATTGTCGAATATCTTTGTTAAGGAAACGGAAATCAATTTTCAGGTAGCGAATAACTTTGTGTTTGGAGAAAGAAAAAGAAAAGGAAAATACTGAAAGAGGGCAAACAAATCAGGAAACCGCAAAAGCACGTCACAGCTACATAAAAAGGCAAAGCAACTCAACTTACTAAACAAATCTCGCTCCAACCTTATTTTTATCGAAACTCTGTTCCTCAATCGCAGTTGTTCTGTTTCACAAAATAAAAGGGAAACCAAACCACACTGTTACACAACACCATCACACCGAGAAGAAGAAGAATCTGAAGCGAAAAGCCCTAATCCAATCGGGCGTTCCACATATGTAGGAAAAGGAGTTCAGTGATGGAGAGAAGAAAATGAAAAGGCTTGAGATCGCGGAAAGGGTGATCGTAGATGCTTGTCTCGGGAGTGTCCTCATCATCATGGGATCTCAAATGGCTCCTGCAATTCGTGTTCTCCGCGTTCTTCTTGGCGATGGGGTTGCACGCGCTCGTGAAGAACACCGCCTCCAAGTACTTCGAGGTTGACGCCACTTTCGAAGGGGAACAACACCAACACCAGCACCAGCACCAGAACCAACGCCACGACGCCATGCCTGGTCTTCTCATGGACGATTCTGTCTGCGCCGTTTGTCGCAACCCCGGCAGCAAGAAGTGTTCGCGATGCAAATCCGTTCGTTACTGGTTTGTATATTTCAACGGCAATAATATTATTTGTTAACAACGTTTGATTTGTTTATTTTGTCGGTTTTCTCAGTGCTGCTGCGAATTTTAGGTTGACCTTTTATATTGACTTTTATTTATTTGATCGTGTGTATGTGTTTCTCCGAGTTGAATGAAATTGAAAGGAGAATTTACTTTGGGTTGGTTTTTTCAGTTCACAAGCATGCCAACAGGCGCACTGGAAATCGGAGCATAAGATGAGGTGCAAGGAGTTTCAAAAGCAAGGAGTTTCACAAACTGGATTAATTAATCGAGGGTTCAAAGCTTCAGCTGCTGTGAATAGAAGTACGACATCAATTGCTCTCATTCCCGAATGTGGTCGTGGAATTTCCAGGCCTATCAAGCAGCTTAAGGATGTAAGAGTGTCTTTGATTTCTATCTTTAAAATTTGTTTTTATTTTTTAAAATGCGATTGAATGAGGTTGCTTAGATAGGAAGTGGAGAAACAACGTCTCTTGGGCATTTCTGTTTGTTTGGAAACAATTTTCAAAATAGATTTTTAACAACAATTTTATTTCTGGGTAACGTTAAATTGGTTTAGAAAACAGTTTTTAAAAAAGTTAAGAAGGAAATCAAACACGACCGTAGTTTTCTCTATGTTTTTCAAATTATGAGTATATTGGTAAGATTACATGATACATTCCTCACCGAGTTGAATCTTTATGTTTTCTGCCCTTTGCGCTCAAATAATCTGTTTTTGGGTTTACAGGTTCTTTTTCCTTATGATGATTTTGTCAATTTGTTTAACTGGGACAAGCCAGGATTTCCTCCATGTGGACTGTTAAATTGTGGAAACAGGTTTACCTTCTTTACACGCTATACCACTGATAAATTGGAATTAGAGGATTCTGTGGAATTTAACTTGCAATGTAAATTTGTGCAGCTGCTTTGCAAATGTGGTTCTTCAATGCCTCTCTTTCACAAGGCCACTTATTGCCTACCTATTGGAGAAGGGGCACCGCAGTGAATGTAATGTCACGAATTAGACTTTTAATTGTTGGTGGATCTTGGTTATTCCTCATACTCACTCGTTTGCATATGGCTTTATAGGCTGTCATAATGATTGGTGCTTTCTATGTGAATTTGAAACCCATGTTGAAAAAGTAAGGCTAAGTTCTAAAGCGTTTTCTCCAATGAATATTCTGTCTCGTTTGCCTAATATTGGTGGTACACTGGGTTATGGAAGACAAGAGGATGCGCACGAGTTCATGAGGTTCCTTTGTTCTTGAATAAGTGTTATTTGACTTTCCATAATAAATTGTGCATTAACTATTTTGAAGCGTGTGTCTTATAGGTTTTCCCAATATGTTAATGATGTTTGTAGGTTTTCCATTGATGCCATGCAATCAGTTTGCCTTGATGAATTTGGTGGGGAAAAAGCTGTTCCTCCAAAGCTTCAGGAAACGACTCTTATCCAACACATTTTTGGTGGCCACCTTCAATCTGAGGTTAGACTTCTGACTCGACCAAAATCTGAGTTTTCTGGTTTGAGTATTTTTTTTATGTATTTTAAAGAAATGGCAGTTTTAAAGTAAATGTTTCAAAATTTTGGGTATGTAAGCGTAAACCTAGAAAAACTATGTTAGCCACTTTTGAAGCTTAAATGGTGGGCGGATACATTATATTGCATATTTCATTAAAGAGTAATTAGGTGCTCAATTTAACCCGTAACCTAGAATTGGTCAATTGTGGTGAGTGAAAAAAGCTGAACAGCGACTTAGAAGGGGATAGTTTTTTTTGTTGTCTGGCTGAGTTCTAACGTGAGTCAGATTCAACCTGTAATATGTAGTTTTCTTTGAATCTTCGCAGGGATTAGTCTTTGTGCATATTGAATATTTTGAAATGTTTAAGCCTTCCTTTTTCTTTGCGTGATCATCGATGCTGCTGACACCGCCATCTGTTATCTTTTTTGCTAAAAAACAGGTGATTTGTACCGAATGTGAGAAGAATTCTAATCAGTACGAAAATATGATGGATTTGACAGTTGAAATTCATGGAGATGCTGCTTCCGTGGAGGAATGTCTGGACCAGTTTACTGCCAAAGAGTGGCTTCATGGGGATAATATGTATAAATGTGACGGGTAAGGTTGCTTGGAAAAATATAAGTATGGTAAATTTTATTAGCTTGTATAGAAATTCTGCTTCAAAAGTGATCATTGTTATAATATTAACGTCTGTATTAGGATAATACTAAATTAATGTTAGAATATTTGGTTGACAATCCATATTTGCTCACTAGATTAGAATAATCAATTACTGATTAATAGGCTTGAGATTAGTTTTTAGCCTATTGGTATTATTCTATAACTAACTTCAGATGAATCAATAAACACTAACACAATCTCTTTCACTGCTTTATTCTTTCTAAATAACCATAATATGCTTTTGAATTGAAAAAAAGTCTGAAATTAATTTACTTCTGTTTTTTCCCCGTTTATACTATAATTTAGTCAACTTGTTTCATATTTAAATGTGTCTTTAACACATTTTCTCTCACTGCTCTTAGTTCTTTCTCGGTAACCATAATGTTTTTGAATTGTAAAAAATCTGAAATTATTTATTTCTGTTTTTGTCCTGATTATGATGCAATTTTGGGTCAACTTATTTCATTTTTAAATGTGTCTTTGTTAATTATCTATCTGATTTTTAATTTTTGTGTATATATTCTGATGTCTCAGCCGAGGCACTAAATTTGGAGAGCGATTTGTAAGTAGGGAATTTGTATGGTAAAAATTGGCTCTGTTATGAAATCTAGAATGCCAACATTGGTGTTTAATGCCTAACTCAATTTTACAAAATCGATTTGGATCCTAGTTATATATTATAATATGGACTTATTTTTTAGTTGATGTAAGATTTCCAACACATCCTTTCAAGTCAAGGAATGAACATCTCGAGTGTGAGATTAAATAGTTATGGATAGTCTAACAAAAGTTTTATAATGGTGACATAATAGCCCCAAAGAACTTCAATAAGATAGGTTGTAAATGATACCATCTTAGTAAGTGGGTTTATATTTAACTCAATTCTATAAAACTAACTTGTAGGATAAAGATTGCACTTTACTTATATATTATAATTTGGTTTTATTCCTAGTCAATCTAAGATCTTTAACATTGATGGTGTGCTTTTGCTGTCTGGCCGATACATAATGGCATGTTAACTGAGTGTTTTTTTTTTCTTCTGTTTGCAGGTGCAAGGGCTATGTGAAGGCATGGAAACGTCTCACAGTTAAACGAGCTCCAAATATTCTTACAATTGCCTTGAAAAGATTTCAGGTCTGACTAATTTTATCCAGATAGTTTTGTTGAGTTGTTGATCGATGCTGTAAGCAATATAAATATCCGTTCTTATGTTTAGTTATAATTTCTCCTTCACAAAATGTTCCTCATGTGGTGTAAATTGTCTAGATGTCAGTATACCTTCACTATGTATCATACTCTGTCATCACATTACGAGTTGAGTGTTTCTTGAAATTGACTATTTTTCTCATCTAGTTTTTCTGTGTTGTTGTGAACAAGCAGAGTGGGAGGTTTGGGAAACTTAACAAGAGAGTAGCTTTCCCAGAGACTTTAGACCTTAGCCCTTACATGAGTGAAGTTGGAGATGGATCTGATATTTATAAGCTATACGCTGTCGTGGTACATATTGATATGCTAAATGCTTCATTTTTTGGTCATTACATCTGCTACATCAAGGATTTCAGTGGGAACTGGTATAGAATAGATGATTGGAAGGTAAATTTCATTGTCTCTTGATGCAACTTTGAACATTTTCCTTTTTGGTTTACTGTAATCCGTGGTGTGTTTGAAGTTCAAGTACCCTTATTGGAATTCGATTATGATGCTCAGGTCGTTGGAGTGGAGTTGGAAGAGGTGCTTTCTCAGAGCGCTTATATGCTGTTGTATAGCAGGTATGCTAGTGACCATGAGTTAAAAAGACGACTCTTGTGTCTTTCATGGGTTGCATAAAGGATGAGATGAGATACTCTTTGAACTCAGGCTAACCTCATTTCATTTCAATATAATAACAGGGTTCATGCTCGAGCTTCAGGACTTCAAAGTATAGTCTCTTCAGAGACAGCAGAAGTGCAGCCTAGCTCAACTGAACATGCTGAATGCCTCCCGGAATCGAGAACTGAGACTAACAGTGGAGGATGTGAGTCCTCTCCATCTAACAGTAGTCCAGAATTTATGGTTCCCTGCGAAAACATGCCTTTGACTGAAATAAACTCCGGAGTTAAAAGAGAGCAGTCGAAGGATGTTGAAATTATTGAGGTAAATGGTAATGACTCTGTCTGTAACGGCGTTGAATCATCATATATGCACGGTTCTGAAGCTGACAAAGATATGGTGGACGTAGAAGAATCAGATGGATCAAATACATGCTCATCTGTTTTAGAAGAGATTTCAGTCTGCATGGAAGAGCAAGATGACAGTGATTTGGCTAAGTTGAGTCCTACTTCGTCTTTGCCTAATAAATACTCTTCTGTTTCAGTGGATTATGAAAACGTAAGGGAAAATTCAGATTCAAAGCAGCCGGTAGATACGATTAAAAGCATGGTAACAGCAAATGGTTTTGCAGATCATAGCAACGGTTATGTGAGTGCAAACAAATATGATGATGTCCCAGTGGAAGACTGTGATGATTCTTTTTTGACTGAAACAACAACCTCAGCAGCTGTAAAGCATGGGAAATTGGCCTCTGACAAACATGAAGATGACAAAGGAAACAGAGTTAAGGAAGTGGAAATATGAGGGGAATAAATTGATAATGTAGGTGCAGCTGTTTTTGTCATTTGTTAATATCAATTTGATTATCCCATCATCAGAAAGAGGAGGTGAGTTGGGAAATTTTTGTCTGGGGTTTCATTATTTGTTGGAACCTTGGATCTCGTTGTAACACTTCTACGTGGATTCTCTAATTATATCATATAGTGACCTCCTGGTTTTTCTTTACCTAGTACTTAAAAAAACCAAGTCCTACGTTTTCATTTTATGATCTACGTGTGAAGTATGTAAAAGTTATTTTGGTAAAATAGCCTTAAACTCAAGATTAGATGATTAACCCATTTAAAGTTGTAAAATAATAAATAATGACATGACTAATTATTAAATCATTTTTTAATATTAGGTAATTACATACTTCTATAATTTTAAATTTGTACTTTTTAAATCTTTACAATCCAATTTTTTCTAATAAATTAATTTTCAAGTAATGTTTATGCTATTTTTTTCATCATAACATAAATAAAATAGTCATTGTTTTTCAATAAAATTAGTGAATGTTTTATTTTAAATTAAATTAAATAAATGAATAATAAGGGTAAAACAATAATCTAAAAAAGTTGTTTAAAAAATAATAGAGGATATTAATATTTTAATTTGAAAGATAAATTATAATATAATAAATTTTTTGAAATAATAATAATACGAATAATTTATCAAAATCAATTAAAAACTATGAAAAGAAATTATATTGCTAAACACATGAAATAATTTTAACAAATTATAAATAAGAGACGTTTATTTAGATACCGAAGACTATCATATGAAAATAATAAATACCAGATTAGTTTCTATTTATCAAATTATAAATAAGAGACGTTTATTCAGTGTTTTTTTAATATTTAAGAAATTATTTGCATATTGTGTTTACTTTAAAAAAAAATCTATTTCAGAGAAAAATTATACTATAATTGGGGGCTTATTCCAAAAACAAACATAAAGACACCGCACTGTTATTTCAGTTTCTTTCGAAAAAGACAAATAACATAAATTCTGTAAGATTTTGAAAGGGACTAATAACTGAAACATTTTTCTTATTCTGTTTTCTTTTAGCATTTGTTTAGAATAGGGAGAAAAAGTATGACCAGCTAAAAAAATTCGGGATTAATTAAGTTTATCATACGGATATTTTTAATTATTTTTATTGATATTTTTTTATTTCTAAAAGTTTATATCTTTTAATTGAAGTTATACAGTTTTACATTTAAATGAATGTTGAGGCCATTAGTTATATATCTTAACATAAGTAGAAAACGACCACACCCATTTATTTGATGACAAAATTACATTACAAAATTTTAATTAAAAAACATAACATTTTTAGATATTTAATATAATTTATTTTCTAAAAATTTAATAACAAATTTTAGAAAGTCTTAAAACTAATTTAAATATAATGAACTCTGAACACAGTACTCCCTCTTCATTTGTCAAGTACCTGAAAAAAAAAAACAGGAAAAAACAGCTCATATCAGTGTTCTTTGATTCTCTCCAACAACCACTGAATAAAAAAAAACTTATTTTTTTTTTCCACGACAGTAATGTTTTACAACCACATAAAACAATTTCTAAAAAAAAACAAGTATAAAACTAAATAAATAAAAAAAGCAACCCGGCCGAATTTAAAAGCAAGAATTTATGAAAAGAACTAATGTCAACTGCATCTATCTCAGTGATAATATTTACGAGGCGAAGAAGAGAGGAGCAAAGATGAGAGAAATGAGGTTACATCATGTGAAGAATGGAGACAGGCGCAAGATAGCACACACGAGGAGGTGCAAAAGAAAAAGAAAAAGATCTAAATTTAGGGTTTTTATATATAATATTTTAACCCACTAATTAAATTTAATGTAATATAATCCAAAGCCGTGAACTTTATAGTATAAAAAAGAAAGGGTTGGGTTGTGAAGGGGACATCGGAGAAAGAGCATTGACTTGTAGTTGTTGAGGTAGCATAGTTGGGTCCGTCCGAGGGGCAAAACAAGACAAAGATTCGTTTAACGAGGAGCCAAAGGAAGCGCAAATACAGGGTTGCTAATTGCCACTTGATTTTTTTTCTTCTTTGTTTTGGGTTTGGGAGCCAAAAACGAGACCAATGAGAGACAAAAACAACACAACAAGACCCCTTTGACAATTTTCACTGCCTCGTCCTTTCTCTTTCTTTTAGGCACTCTCTGTGTCTCTGTAGCGAAGATTAAAGTTGGTACATGTGCCACCAGTTTTTTGTTTGTTTTTCATGTGTGTCATGTCATGTGTGAGTCTGTGTCTGCACTCTACTCACCAACTCTTTCCATTTTCCAACCCCCGAATCCAAGGCCTCCTTAGATTCCTTACAGAGTAGAGTCAACAACATATAGCTATGTCTTGTTTTATTTTTCCTATTGTTACAATATTGAGTAATTGAAAAATAATAAAAAAAAATGATCTTTTTGTTTTTTTTTTCAGAGTTTGTTTTGTGAGATTGAAAGGGAAAGGCTGTGTGAGGTGAGGTGTGTCATCCACATATGAGAGTGTGAAGTGTCAACCATCTAACTCCAACGAAAGAAGCTTCCTACATACTTCATACTGTTCAGCTCTCTTCGCTTTTTTCCTATCCACCCATCACTCGTATTAATTCAAAACACCCTCCAATCCAACCCCATCTCCATCCCTCTTTCTGTTTTGTCTTCTATTCTGCAACACCAGTTTCTTTCCCTACCCACACTGCTCTACCAAACACTCCTTTCAACCTCTACCAGGTACCCTTTACTTCTTGCTTGCTCATTTTTTGTTTTTTCATCTGATTGAACCTTTTAATATGTGTGTCCTAGCCACTTGATTTCACTTCAAAATTGTCTTTTTTTATAGATTCATTTTGTCTTTCTTTTGTTTTAAGGATTGTTTGAATAGTCAGACACCTTAGTATGCAATGGGGTCTTTTAACTGTTTATTAGCTCGACAGTGTTGCAATTTTTGACAGAAAGAATCGTGATGTTGAAGTTAAAATAATGCCACGGTAGGAGAGGGGTTGGGGAACAAAGGGTCGTGATGTTCTTGACTTTTGGCGTTGTAGATTCCATCTGGATTATTAACTAATTCAAGGCCGCTCTTGTTATATGTATGGTTCAATTTGGAAATCTTCATTCCCTTTTTTGACGTCTGTGAGTAGTAATTTTTTAGTATGGAGTAGGCTTGGCAGTGGGAAAGTTGATTGCTTGGTAACATTTTTGTTTCTTTGCTGTTTCTCCACAGATTGTTTGCCAATGGAATGTAATTATCAGTGTGGCCAAAGTGTTGTAAGCTTGAAGAGAAAGTCCCCGGAAGATGAAAATCGTGTACTCTTCAACACCTTTCCTCTGGATGACCTTAATGAAGATCTCTTTGAAAGGATACTTTCATGGCTTCCAACTTCCACATTCTTTCGCCTAAGTTCTGTGTGCAAAAGATGGAAATCGGTTGCTGATTCTGCCAGTTTCAAGCTTGCCTGCTCTCACATTCCCTCGAGGGATCCTTGGTTTTTAATGGTTGCTCCCAACCTTAATCAATCTGTTATCTTTGATTCTGCTGAGAGCGCTTGGAAGAGACTAAACCACCCACCTCTTCTGCAAGAGGAATCTAACCAAAACTGCATGCCGGTTGCAGCCTCTGGTGGCTTGATTTGCCACCGGAAATTATCAGGAAATTTCATTGTGAGCAACCCCGTGACAGGATCTTGTACAGAACTTCCCCCACTTCATGCCCCGCAGCATCAACCTCTCAATGCCATTGTGATGAGCACAGCTTGCAAAGACCAACTCTCCTTCAAAATTGTCTTAGTCTTTGGTGAACTTCCAAATCTCTTGTTCAAAGTCTACGATTCAAGATCTGGCTGTTGGGATGATGAGATTGCTTTGAGGAGAAAGACAGAGGACAGTTCAATGGAACATGATTCTACCGATGACAATGTTGTGTACTTCCTCAGCAAGGCTGGAATTGTTGTGGCAAGCAACATGCAGAGAAGCCCCTCTAAGCAATATTCATCAGTTATTACCAACAAAGATGGCCAAGACATTGTGTATTTTCTTAGCTCCTCAGGAAAAGTGGTAGCATGCAATTTGACGTGCAAGTGCTTCTCTGAGTACCCCAGGTTGTTACCTGTTTTTAGTGAGTATTCCATTGATGTTGTAGAGTGCAATGGGGAGATGCTAGTTGTTTTGTTATCAGAATTCTTGGAGACTGCAACTCTTAGAGTATGGAAATATGATGAGGCTAACAGAGGGTGGCATCAGATCGCGGCAATGCCTGCAGCAGATTCTCATGAGTGGTACGGAAAGAAAGCAGACATCAATTGTGTTGGAGCTGGAAACCAAATATTGATATGCTTGAACTCCCCTGATCTATGCACTTATATTCTGTGTGATTTGGAAACCAACAAGTGGGTTCAATTGCCAAAATGTTGCATAAATGGAGAACTCATAGACTTTATGTCTGCCTTTTCATTTGAGCCTCGAATAGAGGCTTCTGTATGACTTCACTATGATAAATTGATAATCACCATTCCTTTTCTGATCCCTTAGCACATGTTTTCCTCTACACTTTTACTTTAGTTTTTAAAGCTAAATAGGTAGCTAATGGAAGAAATGGAGACTAACCAAGAAATTCATCCCTAATTGAGATTTTCTTTCATTGATTAAATTGTTTTTGCTGGGAAATATAATGGAAAGAAAAAAACTACAGAGATATATTGGTTAAGGAATCATGACTTCAGCATATAGGAAAACTTGTCATATCTAATCCAACATTGAGATAATAGATTTATACTTAGTTTTTTTCGTAATGCAATTTTTCAACTTAACTTCTGTTTCTTGATAGGATTGGATTTCATGTCAGATTTTCAACATATGAAGTTTTCAATGTATATATCTTGGATATCCATTTGTTAATAAGACAGTGAATGAAGTTGACGGGTACCTGCTTCACATGGGAAAACGGCGAGTGTTCTAAACAAGCTAGTCTCTCGTACATATGCTGCTCTATTTGTAGCATAGATTATTATGAACTTTATGAGGTGATTCAAAATGATAAAGAAAGAAAAACTGTAGTTGTAACCAGATTGAACGAAACTACCTACGTTTAGTAAAATCTGTAAAGAAAAGTTAAAAGATAACATGCAATGTGCTTCAACAGTTGATGACTGTACTGGAAGAAGTTCTGATATATTGCCATTAGCACAACACCCAAATCATTTTCTTTCTGTCACCTAGTACATTGTTAACTGGAATCCAATTTTTCACTGTTAAAATTACTTTATTACTTTGAACCAGTTGTTCAGGTTTAACTTGAAGCATAAATACTGTGCCAAGCTTACTATGAACAGTATTTAGTGCTGAAATTTTCACATCGCCTAAAAACATATTAATAGTATTTAACTAGATTAATAAAATCTTCTACTGTTACTCTTTGTGGGATTGAATTTTACCGTCTGAATTTTAGCATCTGCCATTCTATTGAATTCAGTTCAGGTTAAATTTGTTGTTAAAGGAAACCAAAGTTACTTTATACTGGTTGTTAAAGAAGAGAGTCATGGAGGTGCGGGAAGAAACTGCCGTTAGTTAATGGGCTTGCATTCGGCCCGGTGAGCCTAAAGCCCACATAACAAGAGAGAAAAACAAAAACTCAGAACTTTATAAATGGTGTCTCTAAACATACCATAATCAATAACCAATACAAAACCATATCATTTAGCATAGCTTAGACACGATGATTGAATTCTCAAACAATAACAACGCATAATTAACCAGATAAGCAACATTGTAAACAGAAAGACACTGGGAAAACAAACTAAACCCGACCACTGATAGCAACAGCCACCTGATCTTTCAGATTCATCTTCCAACAAAGCACCAACCTCCTCACGAGACAACCCATCAACCCCTTTAATCGTTGTCAAATCATCAATGGAGCATTCACTAAAAACATCCTCAACATAACCAAAGGGAAGCTTTCTGGTTGTAGCCAAATTCAGACAGAAAAACATCATCTGAGATACTGTCGCAGCTAAAGGGTTCATGTTTGCACTGCACAAAGAACAAAGTGGACCTCATCCTATCTAAGCGGTTATGCCATCTTCCACAAACTCACTATACACAAGACAGTGACACATAGAAAAGTGAATAGCAAAAGTTATATAACATATCACACACACCATTTTCAACACAAAAATATTCCGAGTTTTTTACTTTATATATTATATATTTCTACTCACAGTTATATCCAACTTAAGAAATCATGATTAAGTCTTTCTTGACATGTTTAGGTGTAGATAACTACTTTAGCTGAGAGAGTTAAATCACCACCTTATGCATGGCATGGCACCCAAGAACAAGATAGCTATGCAAATACCTTATGCATGCATTTTATACACCAAGAGTCGTTAGCTTGAGAAACATGGTTACTACAAGAAAATTATTTTCAACTATTTTTTAGATAAAAAATAATTAATCATTATAATGATTAATTTAAATATTAATTTATAAACTAAATTAGTATCAAAAATCGTTTCTATTATAAATAAAAAATTATAATTAATTTATAAAATTAAAGTCTAAATTGATTTTTTAGCTATCAAATAATTAATGTATAAATTAGTCTTTAATCTTTAGACATTAATTAGTTAAAACATGGATAGTTAATGGTAGAGATCAATTATACTTTAACTTATAAATAAATTATATTTTATTCATAATGATTATTGTAGATAGCAATAAATTTATAATTTAAAAATTAATTTGTAAAATAGTCATTATAGTGATTAAATATTTTTAAGATTAAATATGTTTTTTTTATCTCTATATATGTTAAATTAAAAAGAAAAATGATTATTTGATACACCTAAATTTTTTATATTCATTTGACATTATTTTACTTTTTACTTTCTTTTTTCTTGAAAAAATACAAAAATTTACACTTTTATAACTATTTTATTTTTGTATTTTATGTTAAATGAATGTAAAAATTATCTTAATTCTATTACTCAATTAAAAATCCTTTGCCAAAGTTCATATAAAACTAATTTTGATAAAATATTTTTTTACATTCATTTTCAACCATGAAGAAAAATAAAGATAAAGTATTGACGAATTAGAATCTCGAGCTACAACAACCAATAACTGACCATCATATTTAGTGTTTAGATGACATCCATCAGCAACAATAAAAGCTTCTTGGAACCATGAAAGCACATGTAAAAGCTTTCAAATATTGGTTGAAAGTAGGGAATAGGTTGATCACTTAATATAATCCTACAAGTTGTTCCACTCCCAACTCTCTTCAATTCTGCATGTAATCAAATAGAAGTGAACCTATTCCAATGCTTGTGCTTTTGCTTGCAAAGTTGTCCATCGACTGATTCCAATGCTGTGAGACTTCTTAATATCATCCATTATCTCGTTATGTTGTTAAAAACTCTTCCACATTGATGTAAAAAAAATTGTATATATTTGTATTGTTTTAATATATATGCATTGCAAAAGCACACTCAAAATTGAAAGAGATCACAACGTACAACTTTTTCTGTCACCTTTTTGCTCCACAACATACAACTTTGGCATATGGTTATTCTTTTAGAGTATATTTGTTGGTACACAGAACCATAACAGAGAACACAGAAAGTCGGCTACATGAATCTATATTGACAAGTTGTTGTTGTTATTGATGGTGTAGATGATGAAAACATAGAGCAACAGAAGGTATCTATAATGGTTATTTGTAGAGTTTGATGTTGGAAATGGCAAGTTGGGAAATAATTTGAAAAGGAAAGTGGAAGAATGATAAGAAAGGGTGTTTGAGTGGTCCCATGCACCGCCATGCCTACTTATAGCTGAAAGTGACAGAACGTTTGGGCGGTTAAGTGAAGGAGACAGATGGTGAGAGCCTCTCTGCATTACAATTCATGAATCACTGAACAATCTTCCTATCTCACACACACCCATTCATGCTAATTAATTCTCAACCACTTTTCTATGTATCCTTTTACTTTTTTTCTCTCTTTCACTTACTCACTCCATCCATTCCCAAACATCTGTTCATCACCATCAAATTTTACCAGAGATACTGTAAACTTCAATTTTCAACTACTTTTCTCTTCTTCTTAACACCAACTTCTCACAAGTCTACTTCTTCCTCCTAAATATGTCTTCAGAAGGTTCAAATCATGTAAAACATTATTCTTAATAAATGGCTTAGAAGAGATAATAATGTCAAACATTATTCTTAATAAATCACATGTAAAGCATATATTATAACTTATTATGAAATTTTGTTTATTATATAGAAAATACTTCACTATCATTTATTGGAAAAATATTTTATACTATTTTTATAAAATATAGTGGCTAAGTATTTTATAATTTAAACACAAATTTTTATAATAATTAAAAAAAATTATTTATTCCAATTAAAAATATAAAAAAATTTCAAATTGTAAATCTATATATAATAAATTCTATAAAAAATAAATTTATTTATGATTTTTTTTATATTATTCATCTCACCTATCATTTCTTAATTGAAATTCTTAATTCCAAACTTCAATTTCTTTTTAAAAGGACTACTTTAAAAAATTGTTATCCATGGGATTTCTTCCTTTTGTATTTTTCTCTATTTTTCTCTATTTTTCTTTAAACTTATTTAATTTAAATAATTTAAGTCAATCAAACTACTCATTTACGAGTACAAAAAAAAATGAACTAGATGGTTAAAATTGTAATGAATAAAAAAAGTAATGTATAAATTGAACTTAATTGAAAATTAATTTGGATAAAACTCAACTAATTTTTTTTATTATATCAAATTAGATTGCATTGAATTTTTTTCTTTATCGTGACACACAACACAATTTTGAAATAGGCCAAATCAGGTCAAAGATCAAGATGGGTCAGTTAGACAAAAAGTCAAGATAAATTGATTTGACCCAAATTTGAGACAGGTTAGGCCAACGACTAAGATAATCAGGTTGAACCAAATGTTCAGACAAGGTCAATCCCAAAGTCGAGATAGGTCAACAAGATTGAAGGTCGTGACGGGTTGACTTAGGCCACAATTTAAGATGATCTTTGTCGAACCAAAGGTTGAGATGACGTGGGTCGGGCTAAAGGTTGAGACGAGACAGGTCTGTCAAAATGTTGAGATGAACCTGACCAAAATTTGGTTGAATTCGAACAAGTCACCCCCAATCAAAAATAGGTTAGAAGGGTCACTATTGAAAATTGGTCAGGGCCGTCACGAATGAAACTCAATCAAGTTAGTTCTAACCAAAACTTGGTAGAGTCGATCTCGACCAAAATTTTTCCGAATTCGACCGAGTTAATCTAAGCCAAAAATCGGTCTGGATGTCATCAATCGAAACTCGAACGAGTTGGTTTTGATCGAAAGTCATAATCAAAATCAGCTGAATTTTCGAAGAGTCGCCATGGGGCAAAACTGGGTTAAGTTAGTCCTAATCAAAATTTGATCAAGTCAACCTTACTAAAAAGTGAACCAAATTTGGCTAGGACGACCATAGTCGAAACTCAATTGAGTTAATCCTGACTGAAATTGATCAAACTGTACCCGAATCTGAACAAAATTGATCGAGTTAACTCCAGTCAAAGTTTCGTTTAGTGGGCAACAACCAAACTAAATTATAATTCTAAAAATTCTAAAACAAGTAAAAATATAAAACAAAAATATTTTAAATTAATGAATAGTTAATTAAACTAAAATTTTAGGAATTGAATTTTTTAAAATTAAACTATAAAATAATATAATTTAAATTTTAATCCAATAAATTTAGTAGTTTTTGTATAATATAATTAATTGATACTTCAATACATTATAATTAATAATTAAAATAAGAATAACGATAACCATTTATTTAAAAAAGTAAAACTTAATCATCCTAAAGATTTGAAGTAGGTCAAAAAATAAAAAAAATATTTGTCTCGGTCCAATGTAGTCTATCTAGTCTTTGAATAACTACTTCAATTTTTTTTCGTTATAATTTCAGTTTTGTTTTAACTTTGAATGTCACGCATTTTAATTTAGTATTAATTTTATTAATGCAAACGAAAAAAAAAAAACTTAATGAAAGAAAAAAAAGCTTATTTAGATCAAAATTCTAATTGACTTAAACCTTGTTATCTTCTAAATCACGTGCTCTAAAAGAGTAGATTAAAATAACCTAAAAAACTTAGGGAAAAATCAATTTTTTTTTTAAATAAAAAAAAAAACATTTGTTCTATTATATATAACCTCACACAAAAATAATTAAAATATTTACTTTTTCGCCAATATACCACATTATTTTTATATTAGTCTAAACCTTAAATAGATATAAAACAGGTGACATAAGTAAAAGTTGTTGGGGGGTAATTATTTTATATTTTGGAAGAAGAAGAATGGTGTGATTGGATTGCAGAGTTTGAGAAGGGAGAAAATGAGGAAGAGAAGAGTAATTAGGGTTTATGTTGGGAGAGAAAGAGGGTTGGCGGCGAAGGGGAAATTAAATGTGAATGGAATGGAAAGGTTTGGAGAGAAGAGTTTCGAGAGAAAGGAAGTAAAGTGGTAGCGTATGATTCGCGAGGAGGGTTTTGTTTATCTGCAGCTGCGTGCGTGTGCTGGGATTGGCGGAATTTGCCTACTTGCCTTTTCCTTGGTTTTATCTCTGATCACAACTGAAAAAGAAGAACGCACACAACAACCACGGCCATCCAATTTTGCTGTTATCCAAATGCCAATAGGTATCTTTCCCTTTCCCTTATCTACCCCTCTCTCTTTGCCATTATCCATTTCTTACCATTCTATTTTATATTCTGCCATAATGCATTGAGTGTTAGAGTTGCGAATTTTTGTGTATACGCTATTTTAGCTATGCAACAATTTCCTCTGTCACCATTTTTTTTTATTATTATTATTATTATATATATATATATATATATACAATGTGAAGGTTATCGCGTGGGAGGGATGTATGGCGCCGTTAAACATGTTGCAACTTGTATGATTGATTGTCGTTATGTCAAATGTCATGCAACCTCTTTGTGACGGGTTTAGCAGTGCATTATTAGGAATGACACTAGCATTTCTCAACTGTTCTCTCAGGTGTCTGGACCAATTTACTCACAATCATTGATTTCTTAACTGTTAATCCGGGAATGTGGTATAGTGTAGCACTATTTCATGCGAATGGTGCGGGAATAAAAATCTTTTTCATAATCTAAAATCCCAAGTTGGTGCTTATGCTTATGTACATTAATAAAAATAACAATTTATGATTGGGGAGTTTTTTTATATGGTCAAAAAAACTATCATGCTTCTGAACGTCTGTGACAACTGATTTTTATTAATTATTTTTTCTTAAATTGAGAGATTGGATTGTATATTACGTGGAGATTAACTAGGATCATGAATACATGTGTAAGGTTTATTTTGACTGGATTGGTCCGTTTTAGGGTCTCTTTTGTTCAATGGAGGGGAGGTGAATGGAAGTGAAGGGAGATATTTTAATCAGACATTATTTTTGGTCTAGAGAAGGGGAGCAATTTTAATGGAAGAGAGAGGTAGCCCTTTTCTTATTTGGATCACAACAAGGGGATGAGAGGAGTTTTGAAAGTTAATTTATTTTCATATCCTTATATTTTGGATTTCAAAAAATAAATAGGATGATTTTTGTCAATACACTTTAAATGTTTTAAATCTCCTCCTCTCCAAATCCTTCAATGTTAAAGGAGAGTAAAAATAGGACGTGGAGGATTTCGCTCCCCTTCAAATTCCCAATATTAAGGGGGGCAATAATTGGATGTGGAAGGATTTTTCTCCCTTCCATTCTCCTTTCATCCATCTTAAAAATTGAACCCAAAAAAAAAAGAAATTTAAAAAGCTCTTCCACTCTTCTCATTTTCCTCCAAAATGAACAAGGATAAAGTAATATTGTTTTTTGATGAAAAAAATTACCGATTATGATTTATGTAAGCATACTTAGAAATGTTAGTTGATTTTTTCATTAAAAAATGAGATTATTTACTTTATCATTCCAATAGAATTGTTGTATTCATTTTGACTAGCCAAATGATATTACGAAAATATATACAAAAATACTTATTGGTCATTTCTAGGTAAAATAATGAAACTGAAAATTCTTACTAGGAAAAAGGATGACGATAGCTAGAAGAGTACACACAGATACAGTTGAAAGTAGGAGAGGGAAATGGGGATGGAGTGTTTTGTCTTTAATAACCTATGCGTTTGTCATAGTACTCTGTTCCCTGAATGAACAGATGGTGTTCAACTTGATTAAACAGAAAAATTGGAGTTTCTCTCCTTCTGTCATGCAATATATAGGAAATATAAGACAAGGTTGCAGCAGTAATGAAGATTCTTCACTTATTCTGCATAGGCTCTTGCTGACGTTTTAAGAAGCTTGGTCCCATAACATAATACTTGCAGTTGCAGACAAGGCACCGAAATACCAATAATTGTTCAACGCCATAAGTACCCCTATGCCTATCCTCTACCATTTCACTTTTATGAAAAGTGACAGCTTTAAGACAATATCTGAATATGTCAAACTTCTATCCATAGTTGATGCAGTAATTTGATTACTCCTAACTGTATTTTGTAATTTTCATATATTTTTTAACTTTTATATTGATATAGATGGGAATGCCACGATAATTAGATTGATTACAAAGCTCTTACTAAGGTTTAAACTAGGATTCTCTCATTTGATTTTTAGAGTATTTTGGTTGGATTGTTTTTATTTAATTATGTGAGTGGATATTTTTGTTTGAATGAATAGTGTAAGTGAAAAAGTCTAACATCAGGTAGAAATATGCATGTTGAACAACTTAAAAGTGAGAGTGATCCTTGAGCATAATGTATAATAGATATTTTGGGTTTAATATGATGTTCACTTGTGTGATTTTCTTGTGGTCTATTGATGATGTCCCTTGTATTTATGAAACTTGGGAGGGACAACCACGTGGAAGAGATTCACTTAAAGGGAACATGGTTGGAGTGACAAGTGTGAGCAAAGTTTACATGGGGTAGTAATGAGCAAATTGAGAACATATAAGCTAGAGGAATTCACAATCATTATGCCACTTAAGGTTTTGGGTTTGATGTAAAGTCAACTTCATATGTGTGTTTTGCTTGTGACTTGTTGATGAAGATCTCTCTGGTGTTTGAAAAACTTTTCCTTGTGGGAGAACATATCCTAAAGACGAGACTCACCTAAGAGACAAACTATTGAAGTGACAAGTGTTAGAGAAAAAGTCCTACATTGGGTGGAAATAAACAAATTGAGCTTTTGTAAGTAAGGACATGCAAACTTAATATCTTAAGGTTTTGGATGGGATAAGGTCTCAACTTCACTTGTGGCATGTCATGGAGATCTCTCACATTCCTTGACAATTTTTAGGGCACACGTTGAATAATTCATGCCTATGACTATTGCATGAATAATTCATAAATCCTACTTGTTCCATTCTAGTTCATGTATAGACTTTTCTTTCTGGCTTAAGTATGCTATTTCTAATTCATACTAGAAACCACAAGTTAGATGTAAATCATAAAGTTATTCTTGATTCTTCGCCAAACCATTTAAGCTTTTTAGAGTGTTGATCTTTAATACAATGTGATCAAGAGAGTTGATCTTTTAAGAGGGTTGATCTTTGTTGTAGAAATGCATGATATTTGATGCTATGAAGGATCTATTGGCCACACAGTTATATAATATCCACTTACCCATATTGAGTTTTTCTTTTTCACAGTAAAATTGTGCAGTATTATGTTCAGTAAAGTAGAACAAAATATTTTGGTATGCTTAACGTGCGTGTTATGAAATTATTTGTCCCTAATAAATCAATTACTACAGTAAATATTGCATATTTTATAGTAGGAGATCTAAAGCCTGCCATTTATTATTTTAAATTTATTTCATCATTAGTGCAAAGTGAAATGTGCTTCAAAAGAATTTTACTTACTAACATAAGCATTTAAAGAATTGGTGTTTTAAAGAATATATCTATTTTTTTCCTAACTTGGTCAATTTTTTACACAAAATGTTTGAGATTTCTTTTATATGTTTCAGTTTCTTTATGAGTCGCGAGATAGGGACTAAAACAGATTGAGCTTTCTACACAGGGAATATATAGAGACGATGAGTTATAATAATTTATTCTTTTACTTTATATACTCATATTCCCTTTTAATCATTTGGAGTCTTGATCTATGTTTTAGTGTTACTTTTTGTGTTCCATACACATTTTCCAAATTAAGGGATGTTCGTTTTGAAATCCTGTATGAAAATGTGAAGGCACTATAGTCAAAGCTTTTGTTTGGACGATGATGTTGCTCCATAAGATTACTATCATCAACATATTGTTGATTCGCAAAAGTAGCATAATTAGTGCTTCTTACTAATGAGTTTTGTTCGGGCACGTTCTAAGGCAGGTTCTTATATTTGTAAGGTGAGGTTTGTATCCATATATATACTCTAAATTGATTTTATATCTAGTCGATGTGGGATTTCCAACACACCCTCTTCACACCGAGGTATATACATTTTGTGCACAGGATTAAACATCAATGGATGGTGTGATAGTTTGGTAGTTGGTGGAATGATATACCCAACAAACACAAATCTTGTTAGGATAGGCTTTAACCCATGACTCTGATACTATGTTAAGAAGTGGACTTTAAACCTAACTCAAACCTTATAAAACCGGTTTGTAAGGTGAGGTTTGTACCTACATACATACTCTAAATTGGTCTTATTTATGGTCAATGTGAGACTTCCAATAATTTTATTCGAAATCTCCATTTTTATCATGTTTTGTTTTATTTTATGATTTTAGAAAATACTTTGTATTTCCATTTTGAAAGTTTTTGATGATATATTTTAGTTGTCTCTTGGAGAATATGAAGCTAAAACTGCAGTAATATTAGTTCATGTTCATCTTTAGTGCATGTGCTTAAAAGGAAAGCTTACATTGTTAAGAGCCTTTATTTGTTCTTTTATATATTGTTGCTATTTCTCTGTTTTTATCTTTCTCAGTGTGGTAATCTTCTAAATATCTTCTTCCTATGGAATGTGAAAACTTAAATATATGCTATTGCAAGCCATTAAAAAGACCTATATTCTAGAAGAAAAAAGCTATGGAGGTGAAACAAGTTAGAATTATTGTTGAAGATATCGGATGGTAAGACCAACGCTAAGAATAATTCATTTAAAATTTATTTAAAGGAGGCTATAAGTTGGCAATAAACGTAGTTTGCCAAAACAAGGAAAAGTCCAACATTTTTTGGTAAATAAAGTCCAAAATATTTTAAAGCCCCTACTAGGCTGTCCCCTACTATTTATAACCCTCATGAGCCATCCAGGAGGACCAGGATTTCCTTCTGATCACTATCTGCCACTGCATTGCGTACTTTGTTTGTCCCTCACAATTGTAGGAGAAGACCCATATGATTCTTCCAATTTATTTCCTATCTGAAATCTTTTGAGCAAAGTTGATACCTAGCCACACATAGATAGGCCGTTCCTCTTTAAAGTAAGAAGAATGGAATTAGATAAACTCAGTAAGCTTGAACAACCTCCTCTCCCTAGCGCATACATCCGTAGCCTAGTGAAACAACTAACCACCTCAGGAACAAAAGGCTCCATGAATGCAAAAGGCCAAAGTTTTGTTGTGAACGGTGGGGTTTCCCATGGTCATAATTCAAAACATGGGAAAGTTGCAGATGCTCGTCGAGCACAGCAGTCCATGCAACCTCAACAACATAAAAAACAAGTTAGGAGGAGACTCCACACCAGTAGGCCTTATCAAGAAAGGCTTTTGAACATGGCAGAGGCTCGGAGGGAGATTGTCACTGCCTTGAAATTTCACAGGGCAGCTATGAAAGAAGCAAGTGAACAGAAGCAGCAACAGCAACAGACCCAAGAACAGAAGAGAAGGCCATCAGTATCCCTCCAGACATCCCAGTGTCTAACTTTTGACCACGATGGAAAATTTAAGTCCAGGCGAAATCCAAGAATTTATCCTGCATGCACATCCAAATTTTCAGGCTACACGGATGATTTATCCTATTCATGCTTATCCCAACCTCCTCCTTCGGTTCCAAATTCTTACACCTGGCCTGCTGCTTCCCCAATCACTCTACCGCACCTTATGACTGAAAACCCCAATTTCATACTTCCTAATCAGACTTTAGGATTGAATCTCAACTTTCAAGATTTCAACAACTTAGATGCTACCTTTCTCTTCAATAACTCGTCATCATCGTCTAACTCATCTGCAACCTCGTCTTCTCCAGAGGAACTTCCTTCCCTTGGAATATCACAGGGAGAGGGGTTACATTCAATGGGGGATACGGTTGAATCCAATGCTGCAACACAGGTAAATGGAGGCTTACACACAGCCGTGGATGATGAGGGTATGGCAGAGATCAGATCGTTGGGAGAGCAATATCAAATGGAATGGAATGACACCATGAATTTGGTCAAATCAGCTTGTTGGTTCAAGTTCTTGAAAAACATAGAACATAGGGCACCTGAAGACAAGAACGAATACGACACAAACCATAATTTTGACCAACTTTTGGAGTTTCCAGCTTGGTTGAATGCAAACGAGAGCTGCTTAGAGCAGTGCTCGGTGGATTATTTTCAGGATTCTTCCTTGCCTCGGTAAGCTGAAGATAAGTTTCTTAATTTTTGAAAAATGAATTTTGTTTGAGGTGTTTTTTGTTTGTACCTCTCCTAGTGAGGAAAAGGAACAGGGCAGTTTGCAGTTTGGTGTGTAGCGTATCTTATTACGGCAGGGGAAATTTGATTAGGTTTCACCTTTCTTTACGCACACAAGATTTGTTCTTTTCTTACAGAATTAGAGATCTATGTTACTGTTATTTTAATTCTTGGTGGGATAATTTTGTACATGAGTTCATTATACTTTTTCTTCTTTTGGATCTTACATAGACATTTGTATGCTAATTCCTTCGATACTTAGATTGTGATGTGATCTAGCTTGCTCAGGCTGAACTGTTGATTGAATTCCACTGGAATACAATTGAATACTAATTATCCTGGTCGGTTTTGTGCTTATGGAGCACAAGTCAAGAGTCAAAATTCTAATAGTTATATCTTCTTTTTTTCTGTCAATCCCCATATTCGATTATGAGTCTTTTATTGATTCTTTTGAAACAGTTCTCTTCTCATCTTTAGCCAAACTCGAGTAGCTGGGAGGGCTTTACAGCCCTATGTACCTTCAAATGGTATAGAATTGTACCCCTTAAAGGCAATCTTCTCTGTATCTTAGTGTACGATTTTCTCGGTCATGCAGACGCTATCAGGTTTATGGTATGTTCCCTTCTTTTGGGCTTCTGGTAGGCCTTGTACAACAGTCAATTTGTAAGGCATGGTCCAGTCGATTCTTGATGCACGTCGTAGTCCATATTATACTATTTTACTAATGCTAATGTTAAAAGATATTTTTTTTAAATGGTTATTAGAGTTTGATTTTAGTCTTTATGATGAACAGGTCTTTCACATTATGATAGATTAGTTATGTTGAAAACTCTGCATTAGTTTGATCTACCCACCACAATAATTTTTTTGTTCTAGTTCTTATGTGAATTGTGGCGGCGACGATTCTAATAGGGTCATACCTTTATTGATTTGGACTTTCCAATCCATATTATGCCTCATACTGATCGTTTTTCTTTTTCTTCTTTCTTTCTTGACAATGCTACACAAACAGCATGGATATTGCAGATTTTGACAGTATGGACGACGATTGGTTAGCGTGACACTACAAGGATTAGTTGTTTTCATTTGATGCTCCCAATTTCATATTTCTTTCCTCGGTCCCATTTCACTGCTTTATTTTTGGATAGCAAATAAAGCTTGCAAAATATCTGTTGAGGCAGGTACCATCAATTTGATTGATGAACATTTATACACCCCTTGCTATTATATCACTATGTATTTTGATATTGAACAATATCACATCAGTTCGTGCGATTCTCTTTCTATTATTTAATTTGCGACTAAAAGTGAAAAAAAAAAAAACAGAGAACAGTAGTGATCGTAGACCTCTTCGGTTCATTGTATGTTTGTAAAATATTATAGTAAAACAGATTCTACAGTGGAAAGTGTAATTGTTTGCTACAGACTTGCATTAATGGTTTCCCTAGGACCACCCTGCCACATCTTCCAAAGCAAGTGAAAAGGAATAACTAACAAAAAGAAAAGAAAAGAAAAAGTGAGGCAAAAGCAACCGAGAGAAACGCAGTAAACACCTAACAAGTCTAGTTGTGTTTTTGCTTACAAATGTGAAACCATTAAAAGCATTGATTTTACAAATTATTTTTAATATAATCTAATTTTAACTTATGGAAAGAATATTTTTTATTTATTTATTTTTTTCTGAAAGGTTTTTATTTTAGAATACCAATATTACCTTGAGTACTCAATAAACTAACTAAAAGAAATTTATGATCGAGAAAAAAGAGATGTAGACCTCACATTCATAAGTGACCCTTATAAAGTCAAACATTAATTGCTTGGGACGTTCCATTCACAGAACTTATTAAAATAAGTTGAAAATAGCTTGTAGATTTATCCTAGATTACTCTCATATGTTTTTAAAAAGTTATAGAAATGTTTATGCTATAAGATAAATTTAAATCAAACATAAATAAATTTGATTAAATATCTAAACTTTACATTCCAAATTTTAAAAAAAAAATGTTAAATGGAAAAAAGAAAACTAAAATAGGATTGATTTATGACCGTTAAAGTCAGACCTTCGAGAAACCATGGCTAACATATTAAATGAGGGAACTTTTCATCAAATGAGTATCCTCTACCACATCTCAAATTTACCCTTTTGTATTTTTAGTTCTAATTGATATTGCATCTTAGTTTTGTAATTTTATTTTCTCTTACCACAAATTACAAATTTGAAATTACTATTTTTAGCTTTTATAAAATAAATAAGTTTTAGTTTTAGTACATATGCAAAACTCCTTGATTTTTATGTTCATAATATCTGGAAGTTTTATTTTTGGTTTTTAAAGTTGATTTTTTAAATAGACGAATGATATTTATTTTAGCAGATTAAAAATATTTTAGAAATATTATATGCACATGGTACCAGCTTTTAACAAGTTCGCATATTAGGGAAAAAATTATGATCTGACTTTGTGAGTGAATGAATGAGTTTAATGGTCTATTTGGTGATTAATAATGTATGGCAGTTTCAAGTTAGCTTTCTTTATTAATTTAAATAAGTCGAAATAACTTTCTATTTTTATATTTGTATTTCAGATTAATTCTTATATATATCATTAAAATATATTTTAGTTATTGTACATTATAATGCTATACTGCATATATCTATTTTAAAAAATAAGTTAATGTATACGACAAGAAATATTTTTAGTTTTGTTTAAACTTATTAATGTTAAGGAATTAACTAAAAATCACCTTACATTTTCAAAGACCAAGAGAATCATGGTGATATTTTTATCTAATAAGAATTAAAATAAAACTCACTTTGATAGCTAAAAATGAATTTAAAAGTCCAATTAATTAATTTATTCTCTTATTTCTTGAATAATGAATTAGTAGTATTATATTTTGTTGTTGCCTATCTGATTTGGGTGTCAGAACATCTAGCGGAAATATAAGGTGCTTTAATATATATGTCAGGTTTTTTATAGCACCTTTAGAGGTCAACTTATGGGAAAACTTTTAATCGTTTATAGGTATATTCTAAATGTAATGAATTTATTACGGTCTGTAAAATCCAAAATTTTAAAATCTAATATGACGGATACAATTGAGAATATATTATATACTTTTACATTGCTGGAATGAATATAGATTTCAGTTTATATAATTTAAAATATGTTTCGGGATTACATATTTTTAGTTAAATTATTTCTCTTCACAGTCTATTCTTATAATAATTTATGACAACTAAATTATGTAATTAAATGAAAATAAGTTATGTTTAGATGATAAAATTACTCATATTTTTTGATAAAATTATGGTGAATAATTGATATAAGTAAAATATAAGTATTTTAAATTCATTTCAAATGGTCGAGTCGAGTGCACGTATTATATTATTAGTATCAGGAGATATGTATAAGGTTAAAATTAGAATTTAATTTATATTTTAAGTTAAATTTAATTAAAATTAAAATTTAATTATATTTTATTAGGTTAAATTTAATTAAAGTTAAAACTTATTTTATATTTTTTATAATTTTATTTTAAAAATTTATAAATTATATTTTTTTTAAATATTTGCAGGTATTCAGAGATATTATAGATTTTTTAAAACCTACGAATATTTTTTAAACAGACATCCAAAGATAAAGAAATGGATAAAGAATTAATTTTTTTTGTTGTGAATCGAATAACAGGTAAACACTTTTTATACTCAACCGAATCTATTGTCATCCTTACTCATGCTAGATATCAAAAATTTTATTAAAATAAAATAAAAGGAAAAATATAAGAGATTACACTTATATTAAAAAAAATTACACTTCACACAAATACCAATAATATCTATAAAAAAAACTAAATAAAAACATAGGTGGAAAAAATTAAACCACCTATTTCTTCTTTATCATTTCCTTCATGAAATTATTTCAAACTTTGAAATTCATATTTTAAAAAAAATTTCAAACACCAAACAGTACTAAATTAGAACTCATTAATCAAATTTCTCATCATATTAAAAGATTTATCATTACTTAATACTTTCACAATTCAAGAAAGTCCTTCAAAATTCATTAGTGTTTTCTTGAAATCCTTTGAAGGATTTAGAATTAACTTTTTCTAGTTTACTCCTAGCAAATTTTCTTAAAATCTTCCATTTCATCAAGTACTTTAATCTATTTAAAAATTAATTTCAATTCTTCCACGTAACGAGCTTACTATGCCATGTAATTAAATTAAGTAACTTAATTAAAATATGAACTAAATTATTGAATAGAAAATTAATAAAAGCAATTGTGTGAGGGTTGTGTATATTTTTGCAGTTATTAATGTCAAAATATCAAGGTAAAAGAGAACATATTATATGACACGATTTCTTTGTTTGAAAAAGCTTGCTTATATTCTGGAGCTCTCATTTTTTTAAATAGGTTACATAACATATATTTACATGAGAGATTGGAGAAATATGCAAAAAAAAAAAAAGAGATTATAAGAGATTTTCTATTTACAAGAAGTAATTGTCACATATTCCTAACCGTTGTCTAAAAGATATAATATAATCTATTAAAAGACACAATAAATTACATTTATACATTAACATCTCTTCAAAATGATGTTGGTAAGTCAAGGAAAAACAATTTCCTGATAGTGTTGTTTATTCATAGCTTTGATAAATATATCACCACCTTGAAGATCAATAGAGATGTAAAAGAGAGAGATGCAATTGTTGTTTACAATGACAATCCATCTCAGTATACTTAGTATGTTCACGAAACACGAAATTTGCAACAAAAGATGAAAAAATTAACTGAACTGTTAAAATCAGATACCAAACTCTAATATTATATTAAAATATCAAGGCAAAATAGAAAACATACTATTTCTTTGTTAAGAAAAAGTTGCTTGTATTCTACAACCCTCCATTCTTAAATAAATGACATAACATATATTTACAAGAGATGTTCCAAAAATATTCAATAAAATAAGTTATTATAAAAAAATTTCTATTTACAAAAAATAATCATCGCATATTCCTAACAAATATTTATCAAAAATATAAAATAATCTATTAAAAACATAATAAATTATATTTATGCACATCAACAATTGATTTATCATTGTCCATTTTAGACTTATCCACATTCCATAGTTTAACGATCTAAAGAATACATAATTTGCATTTCTTTCACAATCCATGAAGGTGCAGGAAAGAATCTAGGGGTGGAGGAAGAAATAACCCATACCAAGTATTGAAGAATAAATTTTGGCCGAATCCATTGAGATCCAAATACTTTTACAAAGTCACTGTAATACCACGTGTTATTTTTTTTTTCACAATTGTACAGTTCTTAATAAATGTTAAATGCTGTCAAAGATTTCAGAACTATCCTATTAATAACTTTTTAATAATAGATTATGTTTTATTATTTTATTGATCCGTAATATTTAAATCTGATCATAAACTATTACGTATTATTATGTAAGTAAAAAAGTTGTTAAAAATAATTTTTTCCAAATTTTAAACACAAAAGAGAGGCATTGCTACATCCCTGTTGAAGTTTTCTGTGTAACCTTGGCATGGAATTGAAGAACTTTCTCACGAGCTCTTCCTTTACACCTTTTAATGTTTTGGATCAAACCCATCAAGACTTAACTTAGCATTAATAACTTCACCTATGGCTATCATAATAATGGCATCTACATCAACTTGCCCAACTGCGCCAAAAGCTCTCTTGACAACAACATTTAATAATTAAAAAGTTAAGATATCATTTCGGATAATATCGGTACCACAAAAGGGTTTTTGATTTTCAATTGATTATGGTTCGTGTGAAAATGGAATTGTTCTGGGAGAGTTGAATTGGTGAAAGGCCAAACATCATTTATAACAGACCAACCTTCTGTAAGAGATAAGAGGCTCTCTCACTTTCAGTCTGCATCGTCACAGTTTTTTGAGTATACGATAGGTTAATGGATAATGGTTCTCTTATTAATAAGTAGGCAATTTAATTCAAACTCAACCTTATAAAAGTGATCCCATCCAATTAAAATAGTGACTGATACTCAAACAATATCTATATATCCTCACATGGATATGAGCTAGCAAGTGGATCTTCTATAATTCATGATCTGTGTTGCATAATGGCACCTAACTTGATACATGTTTTTGTGTCAGCATTTATATTTGATTCACAGTAAGAATGCATAACCATTTGAACTTTTGAAAGGTATATTAGCGATCAGTTTTCAAATTCTCCTTAGCAGTTGAGGCAGAGAAAGTAATTAAAGCATGGAACAATGTTGCATTGACTATAAGTAAAAGTCATCATCCATGAACTTTGACATCAATCATATGATCATCCTATGAGAGACAAAGAAACTAAGCAAGGAGGCAGCAGCAGCAGCCATGTGCCCAATGAGGAATTAAAAGTATAGAATCTCAAGCCAGGAATAATAAAATGAGAGAAAGAAACTGAAAGCAGTTGTAAAATCTTAAAGACGAACTTAGAACTACCCTTATTAATCCTAAGCATAGAAAGACCTCAGTGATAGATTGATAACATATTTAGCTTGAGTTGAGAGTTGCAGGATATCTGTTGATGCAGTCAAGCCAAGGGTTCCTTGAAGGCTTGGTGACTCTACGCATGGCACGCCAGACGACACTGTTGCACTTGAAGCCAGACCCAAAAGCAAGTTGCCAAACACGGTCCCCTCTTCTCACACTCTCCTTTGCTTCCATGTAAGCCAGCTCATACCAAATGCTGCTGCTAGAGGTGTTGCCAAAGCGCTGCAGTGTCATCCTTGATGCCTCCATGTTCTTGTCGCTCAGCTCCAAGTTCCTCTGAAGCTCATCAAGAATGGTCTTGCTTGCAGCATGCACACAGAAGTGCTCAAAAGCCAGTTTGTAGTCAGGAATGTATGGCTTCTTCATTGATGGAGAAGTTCCATCAGTTTTGCTCCCAAATAGGTGCCTCCACACAAGGGTCCCAAAGAACAGAAGCTGCTCAGAAAAGGGTAGCACCAAGGGTCCTAGTGTGGTGATGTTGGTCTTTAGAGCATCACCACCAATCTCAATCAAGTCTTTGCTGATCTTTAGTCCCTTCAGTTTCTGCTCATCTTCTTCTTGGTACACACACCTAATTATGTGACACACATTTATTATCAGTCACCAAATAAGAAATGCTGGTTTTCCTTCATGAATGGTTATTCGTTTCCAACAAAAGAAATAGGATGAGAAACTTGGCATGTTCCATTTTCGTTAAAGTGGATTTTCCTTGTGGGACACTTTGTTTGAAGGATGGAGTTATTAGCTTGACGGTTGGAGGATGGAACTAAAATGTCAACCCTCTTTAAACATACACTAATATTTTTGGAGATATTTTTGCTCAACCTTGTTCAAGATTTTCTTAAGTAATAGCCACTACTTTTGTCAAGTTGCAATCTGCTTTTTCAGTCAGAATTGGTGTACTGTGATGATGTTGAACTTAATATGGGATGCAAACTACTTAATTTTCTACTAGTAAGTCCACTATAAAGAGTTATCTAGAATTGGTCAACATAAACAGAATATCTGATGACAAAGGAGGATTAAATCCACAAATTTGATGTGATGTTTGACTGATATATTTTTCACTATTGCATTTTTTTGACAACAGATTACGTTACAGGACCTTGTGATGTGAAAAGTATTATAGAAGCTCTTAAAAGTCCAAATTTAGACGGCAAAGTCTTAATGATATATCCCAACAACCTTATGTCTCTGTAATTTTGGTTAAATGCATTTTCTATTCACTGGTCCACATCGAAAGTTTGAGTATTTCCTAAAGATTCAACTTCATGAAATAAATTATCTTATAATGGAAGGGGATATATATATATATATATATATATATATATATATATGGCTCTACATGCTTGTGTTTTTAAAGAAAAGAATTAAATTGAAATGTGTTCATAAATTGTGTAATAACATGCATTTTTTGAAGACAAAAAATCTGCAAAAATGTCGTTTTTACAAAGTTAATTAAGAAGAAGAAAGAAAAACACAACTTTAAATGTAAACAAACAACTGATAATGTAAAAGAAGGCTTATGTTATCTTACTTTTCATTTCACAGGATTTTGTTTAGTTACATAAAAAATAGAATCACCAACACATCTTATTTTAGAATTAAAAACAATGTTTATTGAAAATCTTTTTACAATAATATAATTAAGAACAGTAAAATTTAAGTCAGTAAATAATATCTTAAAATTGGAAAAACAGAAGTCAGTGATCAGTAATTCCTGCATAATCTAACATATGGAGAAAACTCAACCAACATAACAAACCTTTGAAACCAAAAGGAGAATGAAAATCAGAAGAGTAAGAAGCTGAACCTGAAGCTACGGTCATCGGCACCCTTATGTGTTCGAACAATATGCTCAAGGCGGTACTTGGCTCGGCTGTAGTCCCGGCGGCGGTTGGAGAGCAAGACGGCGGAGCAACCCATGCGGAAGAAACAGTTAGGAATGAGCATGGACCTGTCCTTGCCCTGGTACCAGTTGTAGCCCACCATCTCAGTGCTGACCACCACCGCGTAGTTATTAGGGTTTGCTTGCAGAATATCCTTAGCCAAGTCCACGGCTATGACCCCCGCACTGCACCCCATTCCTCCGAGGTTGTAGCTGAGGATGTTCCCCCTCATCTTGTAGTGGTTGATGATCATGGCTGACAGCGACGGAGTGGGGTTGAAGATGCTGCAGTTGACAACCAGAACACCCACATCCTTGGGGCGGACACGGGTTTTCTCGAAGAGCTCGTCCAGGGCTCCGAACATGACCATGGAGGCCTCTGCACGACCCTCCTTCATGGTGGCGGTGTTCTCGGAGGAGGCCATGACGGCTTTGGGGATGTAGGTTTCATCTCCGATGCCGGTGGACATTAACATCCTCTTTTGGAAGTGAAGACTCTCTTCGTCGAACTTCCCTGATTTTCTTGCCACTTCCATCAACTCCTCCCTTGACACCTGCCATGCCATGCAACGTATAATCATCTACTTCATCTTTTTCACACCTATAAAACTTGGATGCAACTGAATACTAATTTTTTCTAATATTTTTTTTTCCATCAAAAATCGAGTTTTATTTTGATAAAAGTATGCACTTCATTAAAGATTTAAAAATAAACGTATTTATTATTAAGGTATTATCTTCAACTTGTACAAGATTCTTTCTTAAAAAAAATTGTCTTATTTTAAGGTATCTCTCCACAAATTATCTCTTACATTAATTGTTTTTCTTGAGCAAAGTACCCTTGATTGTTTTGTATTTCTTATAGTCAATAAGCAATAAATGTTTTAAATTGTTAAGATGATCTTAATTTTTGTTTCTTGTTAGTATTTTTGGAAATGACTAACAAAAGTTAATTACTTGTTTTTGCCACTTCAAACTTTTGATCTTTATCCTTTTTATTTTTGTTTCAACATATTGATTGTTTTAGACTTTCAATATACACACTTTTTAAATTGTACACTTGTACTTAGTTAAGTGATTAAGACTGTTTTTTAGCTGAGTATGGGTACTTTGTGTTTCAAGTTACTTTTGTAGAATATAAAATTATTTCATGAGAAGATAAATCAAATGGTTAGAAATTTGGAATAGTATGCAAAATTATTAAAGAGATAATTAAACATTTTTTAGTTTACGTGAAAAATCTAAATTTTCAAATGGAAATGAGAAGGGTGATCAGATCACCTATCATATTAAACTTTCCTAATAAATTTAATGTTATTTAACTAACTTGCAATTGATGTTATTAGCTAATAAGTGCCTTTAATACATACACATTAGAGAGGGAGAAACTAGTAAAGATTTTCCTTTGAAAAGCAACTTTTTATAAAGGGAAAGAAATTTGAAAAACAAAAAGTAATAAAGGTCGATTCAATGGTAACTAAGAAGCTCATTTTCCATAAGAAGTTCATTAATATAAAAAACTTTAGTCATGTAACTAGTTTTATACGAGTTTTTTTTTTATTTTTGAAGTATTAATAAACCTCTAAGATCCAACTTATATAACTTTTTTGTATGCAAAAATAAAATAAAAAAAAATTACTACTAGTCATTGGAATAGTAGAATATATATATATATATATATATATATATATCATTTAAAAATGACCAAGTACCGAAAGTCTTTAGATAAACTTTGTTATTATTAAAAGTTATGATTAAAATCATAAATATTCTTAAAAAAAGCTAAACAAACATTTCTGGAAAATTTGAAATTCAAATTTAAAATCCATATAATAGTTTTGAAAACCTAAGACAATTAAAGTGGTAATTATTTCTTCACCTACCTAAAAAAAGGTAATAATCTCTTCTCATTTTTGGTTACATACTATAGTTTTTGTAATGAATTATAATAAAAATCCTATAATTTTGTTTTATAAGACCATTGAGTTTGAAAAAAAAAGGCTAACTATTTATTCCAAAAACCAATAAAATAAACATTTTTAAAATACACTAGTTGGATTAATTTATTGTAATGAGATAGAAATTAGTGTGAGAAAATTTAACAGGGTGCAGAAGAATTTAAGGTGGCCAATGAGCAGTGTGTTTAGATAAACGAAAAGGAAGAGGGTACAATAGAATGGATCGACCAATGATGCTGAAAATTCTTCTGGGTATAATCAAGCATTTATGAATGAAAAAAAGCAGAGTATTTTATATGATAATAGTGAAGGAAAGCAAAAACATACCTTGAGTTCATCATCTGGTTTAAAGCATGCAAAATCAATGAGGTAAATGGGTCGAGGGCGTGACATGAAGTAAACAGACAAAGTGAAGACGAAGACCCCAAAGGAAGCAAGAACAGTGGCAAGGTCGTAACGCGCATCTTCCCAAAGCTTCTTCCAAAGGTCCTCTTTGCTGAGGCTTCCAACCTCAGCACTGAAGACCACCAGAAGAACGGGTATGGTCAACAAGTATATGCCATGGTTTATCAGATAATGGTAACCCAATTTAACGTACTTTAGGTTAACGGACTGAAGAAAATCCGGCAAACGCCTCCTAACCCTGACGGAGAAGGTCAAGGACCCAGCGTTTGGCCCAGAAGACTCAATCCCACGGTTCACAATCTCCGCCGAGAACAGATCACGTTCACTCGCCATGATCAACAATGATCTATGATATGATATGATATATGATATATGATGATGATGATGATATTGTGAGTATATATATATGTATATACTCACAATTTATGTGGGATTGAGATTGTGTAGATGTTTTATATTTATAGTAGGAAAATGGATCATACACGAGGTGGGTGAAAAAGAGTTAATGCTAACACCTAATTGATGTTTGTGTAGTTGAGACTTTTCAACGGCCTTAATTTCTTCATTTAATGTAAGTGGGTGTCTGAGTTACATTACAGTCCTAATAACCAGAGGCTTCTGCAATGCCACTCTTTCTAACTTTTTTCCTTCTTTCTTTCCATCTTCCTCTTGTGCAAGGAACAAAAACAAAATGAAAACAGAAATTTTCTAACATTTATGTCAATCAACTTGTTTCTCTACTCTGTTGTGAACAATGAATGTTAGATCTAATTGGTCACACCAGCTGGCCCTCCACGTGTACACACATATGCAGTTCCTGTTATTACCTCTTCCTCACCTCGTCACTTACCTTTATGCAAATACATAGATGTTGACAACACCTTCACTCTCTTTCTATCATTTTTTCACCAAACACTTCAAATTTATCACAGTAACTTATAAATCAGAAATATATTACTCATCTTATAGTCTTACTTCTATGTTTTTCAGTACTTCTTCATCATTTCGACCACTTTTGTTTTGTTGTTGCTCTCTGCTTAAAGTACAAACAAATTTATAACACCTAATACATGACTTCTCGTTGACATTTTCTTTAACCTAATTTCTCATCATCTTTTAAATATAACACCTAATACTGTGTTGCTTTTTAAATTTATTACATTCAAAAAGTAATCAGAGTAATTTTAACTATATATATATATATATATATATATTTAAAGTTGTGACAGAAATTTAAATGTGCCAACGCTAACCTAGCGTATGGTGGAGATGCAGGGGGCGTTAATGGCGCCAGCAAGAGAATGATATGGAAGTCACGGTTGAGATGGGAAGTTAATAACGTCTGTGATGGATTTATTGTCAGTTGGTATATACTACCATGAATAATTCAATGACGGAGGTTTCTATATATATATATATATATGTATGTATGTATGAAAAGTAAATCAGAAAAAGTAATATATTTTCATTTTTCTTTTAGCAATCATGCATAATAACATTAAAACAAGTTGATCAAAGTATTTTAAAGATTGAAAAGTCTTTAATTCTTTAGCTTTGTTTGAATGCGTGTTTTATGCATTTAATTAAGCTAAAATTAGGTTATGTATGATATTTATTTTATGTCAATCAAATTAACTTTTTTTTTTAAATAAGCTTTAAAAAATACTTTTAAGAATATAACTAATATATTAAAACTTAATCTTGTCAATTGTAAAAGTGATCAATCGGTACGTGTCTAAGTCGTTATAATAAGAAATAATTAATTATTTGAAGTTGATCTCAAATATAATCATTTACATATATAATAATTGTTTTGAAATTGATTAAATTTATTAAAATATAGTTTTGTATAACAAGTTTTTTATGTATTTAAAAAATAAGCACTTATGAAGTTGTTGGGTTATTTTGAGAAAGAATAGACCGGAAAAGTTAATTATTAAGAGAGAGTTTATGGTTTTCTTCTTCACATGTTACTTATTTTTATTATTTTTATTCAATGTAAGATTTTTTATTCACTCCATATATACTCATCTGAACTACTAGTACTAAGATAAATTATTGATTTTGATACTACTTTTTAGAGTCTCTTTGAGAGAAAAATACAGAGAAGATTCATTATCAATAAACCTTAAACAAAACACATGTAAAATATTAAGACACTATATAACCTAAAATCTTACAAAAGTAAATTTATGAATTGTTTTAATTATATATTACTCTACTTTTTTTATTTTTATTCAAAGACACAAAACCATACTTAAATTCATAATATATATATATATATATATATATATATATATATATATATATATATATAACATGTTTTTGCTAAGAATTTTGACTTGAATTTTTTTTATATAAAAAATATGGCATAAACCTTATAAAAAAATATATATCACTACCTATATGATATGTTTCATTAACCTTTTTATAACCTTTCAAACTTTGTATACGTTTAGGTTTCATATCTTAATACAATAAAATTGAGTATGGTGTTGTAATAATTAAATGTATCACCACTGAAGTATGATTGTAATCCAATATTCAGAATATTGGAATAATTCTATTAAGTTTGATATTAAACGTAAATTTAAATAGAGTGAAATCAATACAAAGTTTTTTGTGTGAATATTTTCTTAACTTCTTATTTTATTTAATTTTTTTATATTGATTTGGTTTGATTCTACTTGCTACTATATATTAATTTGTTTTGTCGATGTATTTAATCATACAAATGATTTAAATATAAATTTAGTGCACAACCTATTTTAATAATAATAATGACGATTCTAAAATAACACAAAGAATAAGAAGAGAAAAGGTATATAAATGTAGAGATGCAAAGAAGAAATCTTTATTATTAGCACTCCAAGTATTAAAAAGAGTCAAAATAACACTAGGAAAGGTTTATAAACAAACATTAACACCTTTTGTAGTAAAGAGAAAACCTTTAAAATATTTAAATATATTTCCTTAAAGTATCACGTGGAGATAAATTTTTAAATTTAAAAAAAAAAAAAAAAAAAAACAGTTCAGGGGATGAATGGATGAAAAACATAGAGGGCAAAAACAAGACACAGAAGATAACTGTATCCCGACAAGACAACATGAGAGGCTGTCTTTAGAGTGATCTGTGTAACCTAAAATAATAACGCCTCTTTAAGATCTGTGCAGAGCAGAAATTTATTGTGGTTTCTACATCTCATCTAACTTCTCTTCACGCCTATTTTATTTTCATTCAACATAAACTTTTTCATCCAACAAAGATTTCAGCTTTATTAATTCATCGTTTTTTCGCTAAAACACAAGAATCCGTGAGTTTTTAACCAAAACCCATACAACTTGCACCAACTTTTTGTCTTCAACAGCTCAAGGAACAGACCAATCGTCAATATATATCAATAGATTTTCGACAAGCCTGTTATTAACGGATAAATTAGATATGAAAATGAAATAAAAACTCTATTTATGAACTGCTAAATAAGTATTTTAAAAAGAAAAATGTTTTTTAAGAATTTTATTACAATATTTATGTGATAATTAGTGATTGATCCATTTCAAATATTCAGATCAATCAAATAATGACATATAATCTATTATTAAAAAATTATTAAAAGAAACTGTAAAGATGATCCTTTCAAAAATCAATATACCCATTATCTAAGACAGCCATTTACGTAATGCTATATTTCTTAAAAAAATAGTTAATGCTTACACATGCTTTTTGTCCTAACCATGCGGCATTGAAGATATTTTTGAAAGATCTATGGAAAAAATCAATTAATTACACACATTATATTATAATATGTATGTATGTATGAGATAAGGGACAAGACACTTATCAAGTTCCTCCAAAATTGACTTTAGTATATTTCTCCATATTTATATAAGAGCAAAGTATTATTCTCCATGAAGGTTATGTATCATAAAGACAATAAGAAAAATAAAGATGATTTATATCATTATAATAACATTTTTAAACAATTATTATTTTTAGTGATAAAAAATAATTAGTTATTATAATGATGAATTTAAATACTAATTATAAATTAATTATTATAATATAAATTTTTTAATTATTAATAATTTTTAATTTATAAATTAATATCTAAATTTATCATTATAATAATTGATTATTTTTTTTATTAAAATTAATTATTATTTAAAAATTTTCTTATAGTATATAAAAAACATTACTATGAAAGTAAAACTGATTTATATATAAAACATTGATAGAAAGTAAAGAATTTTAAACTTTATTAAGTTAAAACATTTAATTTTTTATACAACTTTTCTTGCGTGAATTCTTATAAAAGTTGTATTACTTAATTGTTTTTTAATTTAATGATATCCAATATATTTAACTTATTGTTTTTCTTTTAATAGATTTTAACCTTTTTAACGTGTTTAACAAAAAAAAAATAGATTTTAAATTTAATTGAAGGTTTGTGAAACAGTTTTATATTTACTTATATACTAAAATGGTTTTATTTTTAATTAATGTTGAATTATAATACATTTCTTCACACTAAAAGATACGTATATAAAACCAGACCAAATATAAATGGATAATCTAATAACGATTCAATAACAAATAAAATAATATATTTATAATAAATAACAAATTTTATTAAAAATAGATTTTAATCATAATTCTAATATCAACATAAAAGTATAATAAATCAAAATTTAAATTTAATTACTTATTTAACATAAATTCCCCTTAATACTTAAATTGTCTTTAATTCTTAACTTCAAAATCTTTATTTCAATAATTCAATTATTATATTCTGTAACTTAGTATAAAAATAAAACTAAACTTTTTTTACATTAAAAAAATGTCAAGGTAAATATTTTATAAATATTATTAAGAATTATAATCTCATATTAAAACATGAGTAGGTTAAGAAAATGAGTTCACTTAAACTGTTTGTATCGATTTTTTATTATCTATTAAAATTAAGACGAAATAGATTAACTTATTATAACAAGAAGAATTAAAAATTTTAATATGTCTTTGAGACCATCAACCTTGTTTTTAACTTTTATTGCTTAAAATTCTATATTATATATATATATATATATATATATAAGTATATTCAATTATATAAATATTTTTAAAATTTCTAATTAATTAATATCTTTAATAAGATAAATTTAAATAATTACTATTTTAAAATATTAATTTATTTTATTATATTTAGTCATTACAATTCAAGTGTTAATTATTTTAGTTATAATACTACTATATACTTATACCTCTATATATAATAATATATATATATATATATATATATATATATATATATATAAATATTAATTTGTTTAAATAATTTTTTATTTTTATTTTTAGTTAAAAAAAGTTAACAAACCAGTATAATAAATTAAAGAAAATGAATTAAAAAATTACTGTAAATCGTCATTTATGAACCAGTGGTATTCTTGGACTTAATCATTAAAATTTTTAACATTTTGAATAAGTGGTGACATATCAAGCAAAAAGAAATGCATATTAGCTATAATTATTTATTTTCAAGTAATCAAATCGACACAACAACTATAACAACTATATTTAATTAAGTACACTGGAACAAGTCAAACACCAACTTGTTAAATTAATGTGCCATTCATTATCCTGTCCTTTTAATAATTTTCTTTTAAGAAAATTCCTTCCTACATTTTTTAGATTGAAAGTTTACTTTTATTTTTTTAGGTCCTATCTTTTGTATTCATCAACCAATTTATGCAAATAAATGAGAAAGTTAAGATAAATAAAGTAAATATTCTTTTATTCTAAGAAAGTATAGATGTTGTACTATGATATAAAACAAATCCATTTCTCTCTTTTTTCAAACATTTTTCTTAAAATTGAACTAATTTGAGTAAAATCTTAAGTTATATAATTGAGAATGCTTGTTGTTGATTTTTTATTTAGATATAACTATTTTCATATTTATTGATGGTTGAAATATTTGATTGCTTGTGGCATTAAATGTTTAAATAAAGTTAGAGAATTTGAACTAATTGGATCAAAATATGTTTAATTTGAATGTATTGTTTTCCTTGTAATCATATGATTTAAGCACGGTTTATTGATATGAATATTTTTTTTTAAATGAACCATTTCAATAAATAAATAAATAATGACCAGTTTCACGAGACAGAACACAATCTTAACAAGAATATTCATGGTTTGAATTGAAGCGTTGCTAATAGGTGAAGTAAGCCCAGTAATAGAGTTGTTGGGCCTTGGCCTTTGATTGTTGCATTAGGACCCTTGTTCTTACCAATTTGTATATATATTGTCTGATTTAAAATGATTTTGAAATTTTGGGTAAAATATAAAAATTAATACAATAAGCTAAAATTATTAGTGCTGTGATTTAAATATTCAGAATATTGAATTTTGAGAAAATTTAACGAAAAAAAATGAATGAAACGTAAAATCAAGTTTTAAAATAAACAAATAGTGAAAATTCAGAAAGACCGAGATAAGTTTTAAATAAGATTAAATTATATGTTATAAAAAAGAAGAAGTATGATATAATTTGTTGAGAAATAAATGTTGAAATTTATATTAAATAATGATTTTATCTCAAATTTTATTAATTTCATTTTTTGAGTTGTGTCTTGTTAGTTAAGCTAAAACATAAAATTTATTGTTAAATCTACAATAAAACATCTTTTAGATTAGAGATCGGGATTGTGATTATAGAGTTTTTTTTAGTCTAATCGAATAAAATTTCTATTTGAGTAACTCAAAATTTCAACTTCTTTTGATATTCAATCTGTTTTAACAATGTACGCAATCTAACAGTGTTTTTGACATCTCTAAATTGAAGTAAAGAGTTTACAAAGATATTTTGGATATTTAAAATTTTGTAGTTAATATAAATTAAAATTGAGTCATAAATATTTATCCATTCAAAATCTGAATAAATTGTATTCAATTTTGGGACTTTTTCCATAAAATACATCATCATTCATATTGCAATAAAAATAATTTATACAAATATTTTTCAACCAAAATATATGTTATAGATGCAAATATATCAAATTATAATAAAAATAACTAAAATAAAGTGCATGTAAAAAAGAACAAAGAAACACAATTACAAATGACATTTTGTGTAAGCCTATTTAAATGTGTAAACTTAGTTTGGAAACAAACTTTGATTGATTCAAACGTGTAAACTTCAAACCCATTCTATTAATGTTCAACAATATTAACAATAGACATTTGCAACAATTTCCCGTGCAAAAGTCCTCTGAGATCCTGTTTTTTCTTCTTCTAGAATCGATACAATTCAATTTTTTACATTTTTTTTTCTACATAAGACTGCATCTCTTACATTAAGTAATAATATACTTTCTTTATTTTATTGTTACGGCTTAATACATCTTTTGGTTTATCAAAAGAGGGATTATGTTCAAAATAGTTTCCACTTTTTCAAAAAATAACAATTGATTATAACTTTTAAAAAATCTGTTCAAGTTAATCGTTTTTGCTGACGACGTCAAAAATTAAACGTTGCAGTTGCTCCCTGGACTAAACTTAATGACGTGTCAATGTTATGTGATTGTGTGACAATGATGTTAAAATTGTAACAAAAAAATAGATTAGGTGGCATTTTTCTTTTACAGAGGTTAAAAAAGACATCCATATGCACCTCCCACATTAGTTAACCCAACCCATATTTGTCAGTCCAACCCAAACTGCAGTCCAACCCAAGTTTAGGAAATCCTCAGTCAGAAGCATCGCACGCCTATGACGGCATCCACTAGCCCTCCATGGCCACCACTCGCACAACCAAAGAAGAACCAAACATAAGTTAACAAAAATAGCACTCACAATTCAAGAGACGAACATCACAGCCACCAACCTTAATCGAAATACAAGAACAGGAAAAACCCTGAATTTAATTCAAATGAATCCCTACATCTTAAGTTGCATAAGAGATCAGATCATCATAAGCAAAACCCCAAAAATTTGATGAACAACCTAAACCCTAAAACGCAGAATTAGAACCACCAAAATCACAGTGTCGTTTTTTACGCTGCCATCACCGGATAATCAACTCTTCAACCTCGTCGTCGTCGTCGGAGGTCTCTCGTGACGTGTCGCCGTCGTAATGCCGATTGCACTTAGCCACAATCAAGACTGACCCTCGTCCATCATCACAGTTTGCTTTTGCTCCGAGGACGCTCATGCTCAGAGGTCTTCACATCGTCAGAACGCCGCCACTATGTCATCTCCTCCACACAACTGGAACTCGCGAGGCCGAAAACGACCATTATGCGTATTGTAGGTGGGTCACGCTTGAGCCACCAAACCGAACCTCCACTCCCAAAGAAAAATCGCTGGAATCAGAAAAGAAGAGAGGGAAGAAGGGTTCCCTATTGTGATTCGAGTCCTTAACCCATAAGAGGAAGGGAAATAACTTTTTTAACCTCTATAAAAAAAATGTCACCTAATATATTTTTTTGTTACAATTTTAATGCCACACAATCACATAACATTGACACGTCATTAAGTTTAGTTCAGGAGACAACCACACTATTTAATTTTTGACACCCTTACAAAAAAGATTAACTTGAACAGTTTTTTCAAAAGTTGGAACTAATGGTTACTTTTTAAAAATATAAGACTATTTTGAATACAATCCCTTCGAAGAAAAAAAAAGTTATTAATCCTGTTATTATTTTCATTTTGATACTTTAACTTAGAAAATATTTAGCTTTTTTTGGTTTATCTCATCTAGTATGTCAAATTGGTTGTTTACCCCTTCTTGGTTCGTTTGCTTGTTTAATTTTTTTATTAAAAACCAAAATAACTTAAAATACTAAATTTTTTATATTATAGTTTTTAAAGATGTGTAAATATATAATACTATATCAATATAAATCATTGACCCTTACAAATTAAATTTTTAATTATTAATTATAATATAATGATTTAAAATATAAATGTAATAATTATTTTAATTTATCTAATTAAAAATATTAATTAATCAATTAAAAGTCTAAAAAATGTTTATATTTTTATATATTTTTAATATATATATATATATATATATATATATATATATATATATATATATATATATATAAATTAAAAATTAGAAGAAATAATACAGACTAACTCGTCTTACAACAAAATTAGTTATAGATTTTAATGTATTTTTTAAGATTCCAGTTTTCTACACTATGAAAATGTTGTCATAGGAACAGTACTCACCACCTTACATGCTGGAAGCGTAGTTCTCACTATGTTTCCTAATTACAATGTCAGCTTGAGAGATTTCACCATGTCCCAAAGACTTAAAGTGCAAGTACAGATAACAGGAGCCGGACAAGTAGCTAAAGTCCTTTGTGCAACGCTACATCATCAAATTATCTATAGGTTGCAGAATCATGCAGTCAACCTATCTTTACCCTCGAGTACTGAAGGCGCTCTGTTTGTTATGGCTACCCCCATGAAGAGAGCCCATCTATAGTCCAGATCCCCAGAAATATTTCTAGATAGCAGTTAGAGGAACTGATTCCTTTATAATGGGTGACTAATTATGAAAGGTTACACGAGAATAAAAAACCTCTTTAGACTTCTGAAGCTACTTTCAGGAGATCAGTGGACGGGACAGTCAGAACCATATTCAAGCAACTAGGAGATGAAGCCAGTACCAGCTCCTCCCAGATTTTTCAATCTACAATGATCCGACCAGTCACCAAAGAAAAGAAAATCCTTATCTGGGGAGTTCTTCCTAATGGAAAGCCCATATTCACAGATAAAATCAATGGTCATTTCATATGGGATGTTGATCCTTCTATGTGTGACCCAGACTATGAATGCAGCAAGGATGACGAACCAGAAGAGGAAGATAAAAACACAGACCATGAAGATTACTGCAAACCTTTTCCTCCTCCTAGGAGAAGATTTGATCCCTCCTCTGGGCCATGGATTGGCATACATAAACCCAAAGAACCAGATCCTTTGTGGTTTCAGAAACGATGTGCAGAAATCTTGGGAAAAAAAGAAAGTTTCTCCTTTCCCAATAAGGTTTCTCATTCGTCGATCCCTTGCTTTATGATTTCTGGTTCCAACTATGAACAAGAATTTCTTTCCTTGGAAAGAACAATAGATCCTACCACTAGGATCAGCACCAAGCCGAATATCTCTCCATCAGAGATAGGACCTGATGGGAGGTCTAAACCTTTAACTCAAGCTGAAGAAGTGCTCAACTGGCAAACAGAGAACGCTAAAGTTCAAAACTTTATGCTTAGAAGAATTGATCAAAAGATAGATGGACTCTCGTCGCAAATGAAGAATACAGATGCTAGATTAGAGCTTCTCTCTGAAAGAATTAAAGATCATTATGTCCATCTTACAACTGAGATTTCCCGATTAGAAGAAGAATGGAAAAGGACCACATTTGGTGAAACTTCTCATGCCACAGAAAGAGAGAGCAAAAAGCTGAAAGCACAATTCCATAACCTGGATCATTATATCGAGTCAAAAATAAAAGAAAAACAATTACCTTTTCCTGATACTCTCAGCCCTCCTCCTTTCACCCCATATTGGCCCTTATTCCCTTCTTCCTCTACAGTTCACAAATCCAAACAAACATATTCTCTCCCAACCACTACAGCATTCAGAACCAAACAGAAACCTAAAACCTCTATACCTTCAGCTTCAACACAAGAAACCAGAAAAACTCCTACCCAAACTCTGTCAAAATCCCCTAGGGAATCATCTAAAAAGAAAGACTATTTTTAGGATTTCCAAGATCCATACTCTCAGTTCACCATTGAAAATACCAGCATAAGATCTTCAGAATACACATCGCTCGTAGTGGAATTTGTAATTTCTTTCTATAAACCCAACTCAAAGCCTGATGAGTTTGATTGACCTCACTATGATGACTCTACAATAGAACGAGGTTCTACGACGCAAAAAATGCGGTCCTACCATTCCTCCCTCAAAAGAACTTAAAATGCTAATGTAGCAACGGACGAAAACCAGTACTGTATAGACATTGAAAGCACTAATACATTTGCTGTCTACTATTGTATGACCATTTAACGTGAAGAGCAAGTTACGATGATCCTTTTTTTGAACAACAATAACTTCTGTGTAACAATTTCACAAGTTACAACCCTGTTCAGAAAATCAGTGGGTTGCTTAGCTTCTGAATTAAAAAGAAAAAGAAATAGGTAAATTACACTTATCTTTGTGAATAGGAAATGGCAATCACTTCAGATTTAGATCACATTTGACATAAACCTCGAGACTGCTGGATATAAGTATGATGAACAGTTCTACTGAGTATTGCCACTTTGTCATCTTTCAATAGTTAATCTTTTGGCAAAGCTAAAAAATCAAGTGTACCTCTAAAATTTGATCTAGCGTGGTGGTTTCCAAAAATTTATTTATATAAAACTCAAGCACACAGAGGTCTTCCTTAAATGCAGGAAAGGCATGGCAAAATTCATTAAACCTTTACTTAACTTCCTCATACAGACCACATTGCAATAGAAGACTAAACCCTTTTGGTTAACATATCAAGATAACAATAGAGAAATCATTGCATCAGAAGATTCTGCTCCATCGTTATTCACACTTGGTATAATGTTGCTAGGAGATACAAGTTTTACAAACTCTTTGAGTTCTGTAAAGCTGCTATGCTCACTGTAAGGTACTTCATACCTGATAAACAAGGAAAGCTTCAATTAGTTAATAGTTGTAAAAATTTAAGAAACGACAGCCTGATCTACTAACTACCATTGTGCACAGCCTCTAAATAGTGCAGTGAATATAACTCAAAAATGTACTTATGAGACCAGCGCTTTAGTAAAACAAACTCTATTGTCCACAGGTAGAAAAAAAAATCTTATGTGTTTTATAAGGACGTATTCCATGTATATGATTCAAGATTCTGACCAGAAGTATTTAATAAAACAAGTAATGAAGGAAATTAAAGTGTTACCTTATAATAGTACCCTGCTGCCATCTTCTTCCGGGAGACTTCTTTTTACCTTTGCCAAACGTCCAACCAGTGGGGGAGAAAGCAACTATAAGATTGTACCGATCCTAATTAAAGAAAAGGCATCCGATGATTATAAACGTGGAGCTAAAATGTTAAAAGACAAATGCAATTCAGTATAAATATCCCCCTCTAAAGCTGTACAACCTAGCCACCAATATATTCAATCATGGAACAGCTCTCAAAAAAATATTATAGATAAAAAAAGTGTGAAAAAAAATACTACTCCTTGTTCCGTCCTATTTATAATATTCTTTTAAAAAATCTGTTATCTCATTCTATAACATATCTTTATAGTTGAATTATGTATTAATTATTCTTCTTAAATAACGTTATTCAATCGACATGTTTTTACCAAAAGAAATTCATAAATGAATGACAGTTACTCTCTCTAATGTGATTTGAGAATGTTAGTACTTTCAGAAACCAAAGTTTCGTTGACAAATGTAATTTTGAAAACATAATACACATTGCAATCAAATTTATTATTTGTAACTAATTTAATTAATTTTTATATGTGTCAATTAATAGAAAGGGTCTTATGATTAGTGACGGAGAGAGTACACCTATATGCGTACATCAAGATATGTCCCTTTTACATTGAAAAAAATACCACAAAGTTAAGCATATAGTGCCTCTGCCAGAAAAACAAGCAGTAGCACTCACCTTATATTGACTTGATATTTGCTTCAATCTTTTGAAGCTTGCGAGCGTCCACATAGGGGCAACATGAATGTTGCTTTCATGTTCATTTGAAGTGAACCACTGCATATCCTCCTCCTTAAATTCCAAACATTTTAAAAGACGCAATTTTGCCGCAGTCACGTGAACCTTTTTACTAAGCGCGCGAGCAACCTCCAAGAATATCCTTTCTTTTCCTAAAAGAACAAGTGAAAATAGGGACGGGAGGAGAAAATCGAAAATTTTCTTATTTTTCCTCATCAATTTCTTAGTAATGGGGCAATACTACCACAGAAACACAACTCTATGGAAACCTACCTATGGTATAGCTGCCGATCAGGAAAAGAGTCTTGGGATTAAAAGTTTCTGCTTGAATGGCATCAATGACGAATTGTATTACAGCCTCTTGTTTCGGAAAGTCATACTGCAATGAAACAGAGTACAAATATTGAAAGGAATTATTAGAGTCAAAGGAAAAAGTATATTACGTTATGAACTCATTTTAACAAACTGAATGTAATTCAGTGACTTATAAACTATGTGCAAAGATTTTTAAGAGAAATGGATGTACTCGTGTTTTTGGAGAAAAGACTTTGGAAAAGGAAAAAAAAAAAATCGTGCATTTTGTCACTTTTTCATTTAGTTTAGACTGGATTATACTCAGTCTTTTATCCTTACATTGAATTTGGTCATTTATTTTCAAAAGAATTAAATTTAATCGTTTATGTTTTTTAGAATAAATCAGAATACAATTCCATCAGTTTATAGTTAATTTACTTGCGAATAGTTTAAACATTAAAGATTTAGAACTGTAAAAATACACCCATTTTAAAAATATTTTCAGAAAGCAGTGGAGGATTTTAACCACCACTATAATTAAAAAAAAAAACTCTACGGTTGCATACTCGATCGTCTGATAAGAATAAAGTATTACCAACCTATTTCTGTAGTAAATTGTTAAGACCGTCTCTGTCAAACATGCTTGTAAGTTAGTATTACTTTATTCAAATAACAAGCGATATCAGGCATACTATTACTCATTAACTCAAACACATTAGTTTCTTTGGATAACTTTCTAAAGTTTTCACGTTGAACTTTTTTCCTTAAAGCAACTTTATCTAACTAAAAATGAACCAAACTGAATTTTGTATAGAAAGCTAACATTACTGGAAAAGATTAAAATCCAAGAAACATTCTCCTATATTTCAAAAGCTTCTTCAAGAAGCTAGCAAATATAAGTGATTATTTCTCCCAAACACCTGAATCAAATTTGCATCAAATTGGCAGATTCATGTAATTTTGCAAATGACTCCATCATTCATATCGGACTAACCTGTGGATTGCAGTATGTTGTATCAAGAATTAGAGTATTGATAGGACACATCTTGAGTAAAGGATTGATTGTCATTTCGTCACTAAACCGGAAATCACCCGTGTGCAGCACAGCCTAAATGGAAAACATCTAGTTATTAATCAATTTCAACATAACAATGTGAAATATAAAAAAGCTCATAAGTCAATCCAAGCCACACCTTACCATTAGGAGGTTGAAAGAGTATCAGTATGGAACCTGGACAGTGGTTGGCATCAAAGCAAGTCACATCAACACCAGCTATTTCAATCTTTTGGTTCAGAGGCAAAACATGTAATTTATCATATGAAATTCCAATGTTCGTATTTACTAATCTAGCCGTAATGGAGGAGCAATAAATCTTTCCATGATTGAATGACTTGGTAAGACCTTGATAATCTGCAATTTAACGTGATCACAAATGAGAACCAACAGCCAAGGCGTCACTTGGAAAATTTTGACTCTGATGGAAAGGATCCACTTAAAAGGACCGGCACAACATGAACTCCATTAATTATTTATTTGGTAGTTTAAGCAAATGTCTCCAATTTAACGTGATCTGAAACTAATTTTTCTTTTCGGATACCAACACCAAAACACCCAAATGCAGTTTGGAAGAAAATAGAATCCACAATTTTATAGCACATTCAATAATGCATTTCCACGTTTAAGCACCAAAACTACTTCGTTACTACATTGTTTTCCATGATGAACATCTTCGATCTCCCACTGTGAATATGATTTCCACAGTAAAGTAATTGCATATCCAAATTTTATGACTAAAGTCAAGCATTATGTAGAGAAAACAAACCAAAACAATCACTCAAACTTACTAAGCTGACTATTTGTTGGAGATCCGTGTGCCAACTGTTACATCGAATCTACCAAGAGCTAAGAATACGAGGTCCTACTAAATAGGATCACATCTCTCTGTGTGTTTTCATAAAATACACATATACATAAACACGTTTGGAGCATGAAAACAGTGTGACTCAACAAGACTGAAATTGTTTTATGATAAAGATTAAAAGGAAACATGCAGAAGTAGACTTACGGTCCAAGTGGAAGTGTGTGAGAAACCAGTGGGAACAATCTCCTCTGAGATATTTGAAAGCATCCTGCATGTAATGATGTATTTGTCAGACAGTCGGACCTACATCAAGACTTGATAGAGCGATAATGGTGATAGAATAGCAGAAGTTTCTTGGATGTTAACGTTCATAATTTATTGGCACGAATATTGCATACATATTTTGCTCATTTTCTTTAATTTTCTTTTCCTAGTTCAGAAGGTCAACATTAAACGTGATTGATGTGTATGCTCAATTTGAAAATAGTCGTCCAAGTGGCCAATAAGCATTTGAATGGATATTGAAACCATTTACCAAGCAGCACACTTGATGTAAAAAACAAGGATTTTTCCTTTTTTAGGTAATTTAGAAAAGACTTTCCTTCTTGCTAAGATATTTCCAGAGTCGTGAATAGATACATCAGGGCAATATATACTAAATCAAGTCAAATACAAATTTATCATTTAAACTAAATATTTACCACTCGGAAAGGCGTTCCTTGTACAGAACACCATTTGGGAACATCACGGAGCTTTCTATTTGTTGTCACATTTTTTGATTTGTGCTTACGACCAGAATCCAAGTCACTCTTTTTCATTTCCTTTTGTTCTCCAGGAGAGGCAGAAACTTTCTTTTCTTTGGAAGCAAACCCCGAAAAATATTCAGTAATTAATTTGTTTGCTGCTGGTTTAATAGAGCCGTCAGTTTTTCTTTCAGATTTGTCACGCTTTAATTTGACTTTCTGGTTTCTAATCCTTACAGGCTCCGCCAACGAATCCCCTTGTTTTCATTTGCAGCGGCATCTCCTTTTCTTAGTTCACACAGGGCATGCACAATCTTTTTCCTCGGTCCAAATGCAGTGATACCCATGCTTAAGAGATCCTGCAGATACAGAAAGAAATGAGGAAAAATATTGGCCAACGTTAATCCTCAACAACAAAGTAAATAGACAAACACTTAACACAAGCAAACCGTAGTATATAAACAAAAGCAAAGATATCCTTATATTTCCAATGACAACCTCATTAAGATAAGCGGTCTTGATGAACACTCTAGACCACCAAAATTGCAAGTAACTACATTTCCCATCAGGGGAGAGGAGAATAACAACTACAAATTCCAATTGTTTACGTAAAGCTGAAAATTAAACAAACAATTCTTCAAAGATGAAGAACAATGAACTAATAATAAAACCCATAAATAAATTCAAGCAACATATGCGGCAGAGGTTATGAACCTAAAACTACTGGAATGAATGAGACCAATTAAAAGACATAAGTAAACCTCTTCTGTGAGCCATTGCAAGGTGTTCCAATCAACTTCTTCCCTAACGAAAATCACTTCATACTTTCCCAAACCGAGCCCGTGAAGCCAATCAATAACAGAAGCGACTTTTGGCACATTTGGAGCACCCTTATCGTCTTCAGGAACCGCAACCTGCACAGCATTTTCACAACTTATAATTGAATTGAAACTATAAAGTTCCCCACTTCAATCACCATGAATGGTGTTACTGTTGTGCAAAGGGTGTGAATCTCACGTTATCGCCTTTGTCAAGACAATTATTGGTATGAAGATGTCTCTGTTCCTCAGTCAAATTCGAAATATCAACATCACAAAGGGGACACCGAACGGAACTATCTACTTCCTCCAACTCGTCGCACAAATTCATCAACAGACCAAGCTCCGAATCAGAATCTACATCTGCAGCGTTAAGCTCGCCGGTTCTCGAAACCAACAGCTTCGACTCTATCGAGTTGTGAAGATAATTCCCCTTCTGTTTCAGCTCCGATAAAGACGCGGAAGAAGAATCACTGTCGTCCTGTTCTGAGTGTTGAACGCTGCAAACCGAAATGCAATCTAGGGAGGAAGGAATGCAATCCAAGCTGCAGTTCAGAATTTCGCAGCCCTCGCTGGGTCGGACATTCTCCTTGCCAGTGCCACGAAGCGCCGTTGTTTTGCGTTTTGGTTTCTTCAATGGCCGTTGATTGTTGTCGACGGAAGCGAGCTCGTGAAAAGCCATTTCCGTTTGAGTAAGAGGGATCTCAAATTCATCGTTCTCGTCCCAATTCATTGTGGAAATAATCTCTTCTCTACTCTGCGCCAGAACTTGAAGCAAATACGATACGCATTTCAAATTTTTAAGCGGGAAGTGAGTGATATGAAATGTATTTTGTTCTTGGGCCAAGCCCATCGTCGCCTAGCGCGGGCCCAGACCCAAGCCTCTTTTTTTTTCGCGTTTTTTCACATGTGAGAAAGACAAGCCTTCACTGCTTTATTATTTCCTCCACACTGTATTTGAATCTGTGAGCTTTTTGTTTAACTATGGCAGCCGAAGACAAGTGGTGCGTGGTGACCGGAGGCAGGGGTTTCGCCGCCCGGCATTTGGTGGAAATGTTAATCCGGCACAACGAATACTCCGTCCGCATCGCCGATTTGGAAGACAGCATTGTTCTCGAGCCCGCCGAAAAGTTGGGGCTTCTCGGCCAGGCCTTGCACTCTGGCCGGGCCCAATACGTCTCTCTCGATCTTCGCAACAAGGCTCAAGTGCTAAAAGGTGATGCACCTCTTCGTTTCTCTCTCAATTGTGGCAACAATTTTGTCTCGCGCGCGTACTCGCTAATGTTGGTTTTACGAGTAGTGCAGCATTAGAAGGAGTTGAAGTTGTGTTCCACATGGCTGCTCCAAACTCTTCCATTAACAACTACCAGCTTCATTATTCCGTCAATGTGCAAGGTGAACCTCACTCTTCTGCTTGTTTGCTTGTTCAAAGTTTGAATCTGACTGAGATTTTTCCTATGCAAGGGACAAAGAATGTCATCGATGCTTGCGTGGAGCAGAAGGTGAAGCGACTCATTTACACCAGCTCTCCCAGCGTTGTTTTCGATGGCGTTCATGGGATTCATAATGGTGACGAAACAATGCCTTATACACCTTCGGTATACACTAGCAACTTCTTTTACTTAATTCACAAATTACCATGCGTTTCTCCTCATGGAGCTTGAGAAAGATAGATAATGTATAGTGTGACAACCGGGGCTATATGTTTGTTATAAGACTAGTTCAAGGTGGTCCTAAGCGTAATTCTATTTGTTTGTTTCAGCCTAATGATCATTACTCAGCTACGAAAGCCGAGGGTGAGACATTGGTTATTAATGCTAATGGGACTAATGGGCTCTTAACGTGCTGCATACGCCCTAGCAGCATTTTTGGGCCCGGTGACAGACTGTTGGTGCCTACGCTAGTTGATTCTGCCAGAAAAGGGAAATCTAAGGTAGATGTTGTTTACCATCCTAATGGTATATATTTTAGTGCCTGTATATCTAACATCATTTCTAAGGCAGGAAATGTATCTATTACAGTTGAGTCCAATGAAATAATTTAACCTTTTGTTTGACTGGTTTTTTTGAGTCTATTGACTTGTTTTAGTGTGTAACCAATTGGGCTGACACTCGAGGTTATTATTTGTTGTGCAAATTTGGAGTCTTAGTAAATACATGGTACTTTTTACTGTATAAGTTACTAATTCGGTACTAATGAAAATGTAATCTTGAATTTTTTTTTATTAGCCTTAGGAACATCTTGAAAAATCAGAGACTAGCCCAGATTGAATGAAATTGGACTCAACAGCTAACTAAAACAATTTTTCTTTATAGCTTAATGGTTGAAAAGCAATTAACTACTTATTAGCAGAAACTGCCTTCATCCTTTCTTTCATTCTCTTATTTCTATTTCCCTTTTGACCAGTTCCTTATTGGCGATGGGAATAACATTTATGATTTCACGTATGTTGGAAATGTGGCTCATGCCCATATATGTGCAGAACGGGCTCTGGCTTCAGAAGGGCCAGTTTCAGAAAAAGCTGCTGGAGAGGTACCACTGAGATTTTGTTATGACTTAGTAACTTCTGTTTATTTGTGTTTGTAAATGAAGATTAAAAAGTAGACTTAGAGAGATGATGATGATGTGTTTGAAGCTTTAGGGTAGAGTCTCTTCATTTGGGAAAATGAGGAAACATGAAAGAATGCTTGTTGAGAAAGACTTGCCAGAGACCTTTGTTAAATTAAGAATGAATCATTTGCATTCTCATACTAGAGGGGAGGGAAAAATTATTGATTTGCAAGTTAGGAAACTTAGCAATTACTGTAGTATTTTATTGCTAACGGATATTTGTTTTGTAGGCATATTTCATAACAAATATGGAGCCTATGAAGTTTTGGGAGTTCGTGTCAGTGGTATTGGATGGTCTTGGATATGAAAGGTAGTTTCTACATACCGTCACCATTAGTTATTTCTTAGTTGCTAAGTAACCTCTCTCTTCTTTTTTTATTTGAGATTCTCCCATAGTGTAAGCAAGGATTAAAACCAATATTTCATGCAATTTTTTAAGATTTGTTTTTACTAATAATTTATGAAAATACCAATTTGAATCTGAGAAAAGGAGTATCTATAATCCTAGATAACCAGTAGTCAGATCGTAATCAAACACCGAGCCTATCTATGGAAAGTTTACCTATATTTAAAAATTGAGTAACACAAACTATCTTGAACCTTGGACCACTGGGTTGGTCTAGTGGTTGGGATCGTAGATTCTAACTCCAATGCAACTATCGTGTTAAAAAAAAGACATCTATTTACTGTGTCTCCCCTGCTGAATTCATAGTAAAAGGGAAGGTGGTGGCAGTTTCAATTTTCAGATTATGAATAAAATTCTTATGTGATTATACTCAGTTAACACTTCTTTTCATATATTTTTTTTCATAGTATGAAAGTTGCAAATTTCGGTTGTCCTTTATCATCAGTAGCTCAAGTTGCTGTCAATTAGGGATGTTGGATTATGGGATTTTTTGTCTTGCTATCCTAACCAGTGGCTATTATTTTGTTATCTATTTTATTCTTAAGTATGACTTCTATAGGTTAATTAGAATATTGGCCTCGGTTATTAATCAATCATTCCTAAGTTTTAAAATTTCTTGCATTTACATTTGAAATAAATAAGGAATATAATTATGCCTTTTCATTCAGATAAACCAACATGACATTGCTGAGGCATTATCAGTGCTATTTTCTTGTTATCTGAGTATCTTTTGCAGGCCAAGAATAAAGATCCCTACCGTTGTTATCTTGCCCATTGCGCATTTGGTGGAGTGGATATATAGGCTGCTTGGCCCATATGGGATGCCGGTGCCTCAGTTAACCCCTTCAAGGATAAGACTCGTGACCTGCAGCAGAACTTTTGATTGCTCAAAAGCAAAGGATCGCCTTGGCTATGCCCCCATCGTAAAAATGCAGGTCTCTGATAATTATGAAAAGTAATAATATATTTTAGCATCTATTATTGACATTCATCTTGTTCATGCTGAGAAGTTGGCTAACTTCATGCCCCTAAATTCACTGACAATCCCAAGTTAGGATTATATAATATATTATGAAAACAAGTATGAGATGCTATTCTTAAATAAATGATATTTCAGTGGTGTACTAAGGTTATTACATCTATTGCTGTGAATATATACATAATCATACTTGCCTGGGTGTTTCTCTCATACTAATGATATCGTATTTTTTCTTGCAGGAGGGCCTACAGAGGACAATTGAATCATATGCACACTTGAAGGCAGAAAATCAACCTAAAACTAAAAGAGAAGGTCCCTCAAAAGCTTCCAAATATCTTGGAAGTGGAAGAGGTGTGAATAATCAATTATATGTACTAACTTCTTTGTTGGACAATCTGGACTTCCTTGTATAGGAAAATTAATCTGTTAATCTAACTAACTGCCATATATAAATAAAAACATGGCTACTGCTCTTCCATTACTGTATCACGTGGTTGATTGACTTTGATTGTCTCATGAATCTGATTAGATTATGATCAAGAACATTTTCGTAGACATTAAATACATTACATTTATTTTCCACAGGTGAATTGTCATAGATAGAGCAGGAAGTTGTTTGTGCTCACAATCACATCATCATGTACTACGTATTATCCATATGTTTTGAATCTTGGTAGTTTCTTTTTTTAATTTGTTATAAAGGGAGACTGTGTCTGATGTGCTAGTTCTAAGAAGCCTGAAACAGCAATTGAACTCAAAAGTTCAAATTTTGGTGTTAATATTTCTAACGTAGTTGATTATAAAAATTGACTGGTTGTTGTCTATTTACGTGATCAATGCTGTTGGATCTCTTCTACCTCCTATGCAAACACTATAGTGTAACCGATTTGTGCTAGGAGTAATTTTACAGCTTACATTTATTTATCTGTAAGTTTTGATTGATCTGCTAATTTGCAGTTGCTGACACGTTGCTTTGGAAGGATAAAAAGCAAACTCTCATCACATTGTTTGTCTTCATTGCAATATACTTCAACTTCATTGCATCTGAAAATACCATCATTAGTGCTCTGACAAAGCTTCTATTGTTTGCATCGATCTTTTTATTCATCCATGGCATTCTACCTGCAAAAATGTAAGTATACTATGTACTATTGAATATTGCTGTTGCCAATTAACATTGTATGGTACTATTAACTTGTCCAATGATTTTTATTATTATGATAACCCTTAAGTCAATCCAGTTGTTAGAAGCATTGAAGTTTTTGATGTGAAAAAATAAATGGAACTATTGCTATATTTTATGCTTGTGCAGGTTGGGATATACTGTTGAGAAAATGCCCAAGTCATGGTTTCACTTATCAGAAGATAGGTCACATAAATTTGCTCTCTCAGTGGCCTCATCATGGAATATTGCTGTTAATGTTTTGAAGTCCCTTGCAGAAGGGAATGATTGGGTACTGTTATTAAAGGTATCTGCACTGCATTACCTATATTTTCTTTGCCATTGCTTGCTGCTGTGATTATGATGTATAGGATGCATCGATTTTGAAAATCGTATCCCTTTAATATATTATTATTATTAATATAATAAAATATGCATAATAATAAAAATATGATTTTCTTTAATTTATTTATTTTTAAATTAAAAAGTATTCGTACTGTATATCGGTAAACTTGTCAGTGAATTTGTGAAACACTATAGGTGAAACCCATAATTTTGGAACCTTCATTTCAAAATTTCCATGTAAAATTTTTGCATAAAATCAAGTTTTCTGTTTACAAAAAGGAAAAATTTACCGAGTATAAGCTTCTTACGTATCAGAAATGCTGACACATCTTTCCTTTGATGATCAATAGGTTGTTCTCTCTCTGTTCATTCTTAGCTTCCTTGGAGCCTTTTCACTTCAGAACCTGTATACTATAGGTCCTCTCTCGTCCTCTCTCTCTCTTTCTCTTTCGTGCGTGCACACACACACATGCATGTGGCGACATGAATTTGTCTGTGCCGAAAATGTGTTCTATGCTTGCCTCTATTTAATTGAATCTTTTTCTGCAACCAGTAAAATTGTGACTGGAGGTCTATATTTGTGCCTCTATTACTTGAATTCACAATAGATCTGTGACATTGATTAATTTTGAATCATGTTTGATTACTTTCTATTTAAAATAAAAAATAAAAAATCATGTGCAATCAACATTCAGATGTCTGAGCCCTTTTCACTTATGGATACCTCATTGAATAATTTGACTTAGTATTCCTGAGGGTGACAGGTTACATGTTACACCTCACTGTTTTTTCTATTGATTTGTGTTTGAATCCAGCCAGAGCCCTGAAGAGAATGATACAAGTTTTGCCTTTTCTTCTTTTTTTGGGGTGAGGAATGATGACATTTTTTTTCTTTTTGTGGGTTACAGGAGTTACATTTGCATTTATAGCTTTCTACGTATACGAACAGAAGGAGGAAGACATTGATGGCATATTTATAAAAACACATTCTTTTAGTTGCAAATTGAAATCTGATCTCACCAAGAAGTTTCTTTCTTCAAAGAAGATTGATTGATAAGCTTTTTTTCCTTAGATAGTTGCACGTTAAATATTCGACTGAGTTTCATGTATGATTATTTTATAATTGTAATTTAATGTTATATTTGACCAACTTGCAAAAATTTGCTTCTTGGAAAAATCTTGCTTTCGACGTGTTTGATGGACACTCATGTAACTGAAGGAATTTCAAATTTGCAGCGGTATTCTTTTCTTATTTTTCTTTTCTTCTTTTTCTTTTCTTGTTTTCGTTCTATACCTTTTCATCTAAAAGATTTTTGCAACTGATGATGGGTAGTGAGTATTTATACGCCTGAAATATATTTACAACGGAATTTTGGGATTGGACTCAGCGTAAGCTGGGGAGCACCTCACTTGATAGATTAAAAAATTATAATAAAAAGGTATAAGTCATCCATGCACTCCCTTTTTTTAATATTTTCCGGATTAAGAGTTCCGGAATATGTTTTTAGATTTAAAAATACTTTTTGAAATACTTAATTTGGTAAATACTTTTACATGGACAATTTGGAATCACGGAAACATGGTAATTTTGAGACAAAAGAAAGTAAATATAAAATAAATCTTTTGTATGACATAACTAAATGCATGGTTATGGATGAAACAAATTGTTGTTAACTATTTCACAACACTAAATTGTATAATTAGTAAAAATGGTAAGTAAAAGTATTGTTTTTTCAATATATTTGTATTTAATTAACTATGATTATTTATTAATTTAAGCATTAAATATGAACATTGATTGATTAAAGATAATTTAAAAGTATATAAAATTCTTAAAGATGAAAGTTATAAAATGATTTGGGTAAAGAGGTTGGATTTTATGGCTCAAACTCTGTATAATTATCTACACAATATGTCTTTAACACACTCAATTATTAATATAATAAAAATACAAACTCTAATCCCTTAGAGATAAGTTTTAAATCTGATGGAAAATACTTATCCCTTAGTTTGTTCAAACACAATATTTGCATTAAGAAAATATGCGTAAATGACCAAGAGCTTTGGTTTATGTGTAAAACCAAACTTTTTGGTTGTTTTATTCATGTTTAGGTTTCAAAACATTTTTCAATAATTAGACATTACTAAAAAAATTTAGATACTTTGTCATGCATGTAAATAATGAAGATAAAATACAAAAGTAATGAAAGATATTTTATTGCATATGAAAAGATATACAAGGAATTTAGTACATTACATTCAACCCTAATGAAGTGGGGTTTAACTACTTATATATATATATATATATATATATATATATATATATATATATATATAACACGAGAGGGGATTAAAATGGTGGAATTTACAAAGAAAGAAGGATTCTTTGAGCCCTAGAAGTACCTCAACCCATATCTTGAGTCTAAGTTGCGTTCCCACACTGAAAACTCCTATTTTCTTCAATTCTCGACATTTTAATAGTTTTTCGAGAAGCATTTTTTTGTTCGGCAAGAGATAACTTATCTGACAAGTTGGATTGCTCCACTCATTAAGTAACAAGGTTTTTTGGTTAGGCGAATGTCCATTGGTCTCACTCGCAAGAGACTCTTATAATTAGGCGAGAGACTCCTAACAACAATTCTCTATTCTTTACCAATCTTCAATTTTCCTACAAAATAATCCACATACAAAAATTTATATCTATATATGAAGAATATATACAAATCTCACATATTTTCATGGAATCAACACAAGACACATAATATAAAGAGGAGTAAGAAGTTTTAATAACTGTGAATAATAGGTAATCATCATACTTATGAATTGTCCAAAGTAAAAATTTCATGTTCTGATTGGTATCAATGTCCTTTTCTTTTCTTAAAATCTTTGTGATTTAGGATAAAACATTAAAGGTTTTTTTATCTCTTAATGCATGTTTGTCAAATACTATCATTTATATGCATAAGGATAAAATTGTCATATCATATGAATCACGACGATATTGTATGGTGATATAATGTTGTCTTCTAAGTATCCCTAAGATAGTTAGTTGTGTTGGGCATAAGGATCGAGTGTCAATTTTTCCTTGAGAAATTTTATTATATTCTAAAAGTGCGTGTGGTTTTTTACATTATATGTATGTATCAAATATGTGGTTATAATGAGTCAATGTAAAGCCTCACATTTGAGTTATATCAAGGAAATGTGGGTAGGGGTTATAGAGGTGCAATGACAATGTTAGTGCTTTTATAACTCGTTGTGTGAAGCAAATAAGCAAGGTTCATAAAGAATGAAACTGACAATACATAGGAGCAATATGGTCTAGGGCAAATAAAATGTTTTCACCATATTAATCCAAGACAAACCTATGGGAATATAATGATTATGAAAATAATAAATAGAGTAGAAGCAATATAATATAAGGTCATAATTAACTTAATGAGTACGTAAGCAACTTATGGAGGTTGTTTAATGTTAAATGTTTGGCAAGTATACTAATACTTACTCAAGTAATAAAATATCATCTTTTGGGATTGAATTCGTTGAATATTAAATTACTAATTTATGTAATTTTGAGTATCTGGAAATTAGATAGAATGCAAATATATAAATATAACAAAAACTTCAATCAATATAAGAAAATTCAAAGAATTGATTTCATACCTTTTCATATAGAATTCGACTCCTTTCAATTGATGCAAGAAATGTGATTATTCACTTAGCTTATTTAGAGTTGTTTACCCTTAATCCCTTAGATAGGTAAACTTATTCATTAAATTCTAACTTCAATCCCTTATGTTAATTATAAAATTTAATAGAATCATGAAGAATAATAATCATCTCAATTGCAAACTAATTAGATATGCCCACTTTTCTAATTGTGACAACAACTTAATCTATTATATTTACATTCGCAAACAATCTCCAATCTCCAATCTCCAATCTTTTAATTGCGAAATTACTCATAGAATAAACATTAAAACAGTAAATAGAATCCTGAGACAATTGAAATTAACTAAATATCAATTGTTAAAGTTTAAAAACTATAACCAAAGGATTAAATATTTTCTTTTCTTATATTTATATTTGATAAAGTATATTCTATATACTTAAAATGGAAATGTGAGTCTTTATTTTTTAGATAAACATTTAAGAGTAAAGGTTAATTCGTGTAGTCGTGAAACTTTGAAACAAAATTGAAATTTGTTCTTGTTTGAAAATATAATATATTTTGGTCTCAAAACTTTAAAAGTGAATAAATATAGTCTTTTTAAAACTAATTATTTTAAATTTTGTTTGACTATCAAACACATATCTCAACACACATTAAAATAGAAACATGTTAAACAGTCTAAATAACTCAAATGTTTTGAAGCGACGTCTAAACAACTTAAATAATATATAATATGAAATGTATTTTATACGTAAAAAAAAAAATCTAATATAAATTACTCTTATTCTAATATCCAAAACAATCTATTATAACTTTACTTTCTTTTTTACAAAATATTTTATCAAGTAGGAGATCCTTTGTTTTCTTTATTATTTAGCATTTGTTCTTCAAATCAAGAATTTCATTCTTATGGTCACCTTAAAGTACCATGTAGGACACTCTGCATCTAACCTTTGCATAGATTTTTTCCCATTTAATTTGTGCACATACTTGTTTGTTTTAAAAATATATCACTTAGTTTGTACAAAGAATAAATGAGTATATTCATTTAGTTTTATCATACCGAGCATAAAACTTTATACTTTGATTAGGTTATGATACATGAATAATGATACTTAGTATAAGAGCGATTATCTCTATAGTCTATATGATTATTCATTAAGATAAGTGTTTGAACAAGTGGAAGATTATAACATTTTTTGTGTACAAATATTTTCTGTAATAGAATTTTTAATATCGACATTTAAAATAATTATTCAATGTAATTCTCATTTTTATTTTGTTCTCTATTCAATCCTTATCTTTATTTTATTTAAAGACAACACAATCTTTATGTGTGGTGTCCGTGATTCTAAATTTCTCCAACCCTTCAGAAGTTATTTTTACATCTCCAACGACAGTTTATATGAAACTTTATCAATAATAGAGATTATGTATTAATATTAAATTTTATTAATAGTAAATATTACAATATTAATAGTAAAGATTATAATATTAAATTTTATGACTAGTAGTATAAAAGGAGTTAAAAATTGCATTCAATTTTTATTATGACAAGAAAAGTACAATATTACGTTTTATTATATTTATTGAAAAATGTTATTTGATTTTAAAAAAAATATTCATAAAAGATTGTTATAAAATAAATAAATTTTACAATTTTAGCATATATAGATATATATTATAAATAATAAAAATTAAATTTTAAAAAATAGTTGTAAAATTTAAAAATAAAATATTAAATTTAGATGCATTAATAATAAATTTTACAAAAATACACAAACACTTATATATTATTATTTTTAATAATTTTCACTCCAATTTAAAAAGTATAATCAGAAAAAAAGCATCTAAAGTATAAAATGTTCCAATTTAATCCAGAGGGGAAAAAGTATCTGCGCCGCACCTGTGTCAAACTGGAGAGAACCCTAGAAACCAAACTCTGCTCTTCATACTCTGCCTCCGTAAGGCTGAGACCATTGTTGCTACAATCATGGCGGATGTCATGATAATGAAGGAGATCGAGGACACAGCACTGCGTTTGGGCGTGGATCTCTCCACTCTTGATCTCGACTCCATTCGTCTTCCTCCCGGTGAAACTTGCGGAATTGTCAGGTGTCTATTTCGTGTTTTCCAATTTATTTTTGTTCTGGCCGCTGAACTGAAACGCTAGGTAGCGGTGTTCTTACGCTTTTTTCTGGTTTTTTGCATCGTTTAGTGATGACGAGGAAGTTTACCAGGAAGATAATCTCGAGTTTGAGTCCGGATTTGGTAACATCGTTGTCGTCGACAACCTTCCTGTTGTTCCGAGGGAGAAGTTTGAAAAGCTCGAAGGAGTGGTTCGTAAAATTTATAGTCAGATTGGTGTTCTCAAAGAGGATGGCCTCTGGATGCCGGTTGATCCTGAAACTGATAAAACCCTAGGGTATTGCTTCGTTGAGTACAATACTCCCCAGGTATATTCGCTCTTTCTTCAATGTACCTGAACAAATTGACATTTAAAAGATTTGTTGTATTAAGTCTTTTTGTTGTTGGGAATGCCAGAGTTGATTGTGTTTTTGAAAGTTTTTCAATGGATATTGAATTGACTTTTTTTATTCTTACATTGGACTTTTTTTAGGAAGCAGAGCTTGCTAAAGAGAAGACTAACGGATACAAATTGGACCGTGCACATATTTTTTGCGTGAGCATGTTTGATGATTTCGATAAGTTTATGAAGGTGCCCAACGAATGGGCTCCGCCGGAAACTAAGCCGTATGCTCCAGGGGTAATGCTTATATATACTTTTCTTCTATTTGCCTCTTATGATGTATGCTATCATGCCTAGACTTTAATATATCCATGCATAAATTACTGTTTGTGACAGTCACGGTCCTGACTTTTCAATTAACAATTATGGCCTTTTGATACGATGATATTAGGATTATTGAGGCTTTTTGAGCAATGGCATGTAAAAAACTATGTATATGTTATCCATGTTTGCACTGCCTCACTTTTAATTTGGTTCTGTGAATTTTCTTATTAGGTGGATTTGTGAATACAGTTGCTGTACGTGTTGTATGGTTTAAAGTTTGTGCATTATCTGTTTGTATTTAGCTATTATCTCGTAGCTTTCACACTTGAACTTCGTGGCTTACTGATATTTCTGGTGCTCTTTGTTTGTGGCATCTCTTTTAGGAAAATCTTCAACACTGGCTCACTGATGCAAAGGCCAGGGACCAGTTTGTGATTCGCGCGGGTTCAGATACTGAGGTTTTGTGGAATGATGCAAGGCATTTGAAGCCTGATCCTGTTTATAAGCGTGCTGTGAGTAAACATTTTTATTTCAGTATCGTGTACTATAAAATATTTATTAGTGCCTATCTTTACATGATTGTGGATTGATGTAGTTTTGGACCGAAAGTTTTGTCCAATGGTCTCCTCTGGGGACATACTTGGCCACTGTTCACAGACAGGGGGCAGCTGTATGGGGGGGCTCTTCAAGCTTTAACAGGCTTATGCGATATGCACATCCCCAGGTTTTCTTTGAGATTTATTCTATGTAATTGTTTGCTTTTTTATGTTCGCTTCCTTTGATTTTTACCAACGATTATTCATATTAATATTAAACACAGGTAAAACTTATTGATTTTTCACCTGGTGAAAAGTATCTGGTAACTTATAGTAGCCATGAACCAAGCAATCCTCGAGATGCCAATGTGAGTGCTTCCTTTTTTATTTTTTGTTTTTTGTTTTTTTAGTATTCAGACACCCTTCCTAACTCTAACTTGTTTTGTAGAGGGTTGTGATTAATATATTTGATGTGAGAACTGGCAAAGTGATGAGGGACTTTAAAGGTAGTGCCGATGATTTTGCTGTTGGAGGGGCTGGGGGTGTCACAGGAGTTTCATGGCCTGTTTTCAAGTACTATTTTGTTCATGTTTTTTGTCTGTCTAATGCAACTATATAAGCATCTGCCTGGTTTTTAATTCAGTAATTCATTGTTATCACTGTCTTTACAGATGGAGTGGGGGAAGAGATGATAAATACTTTGCAAGGATGGGAAAAAATGTGCTCTCTGTGTATGAGACAGATTCATTTTCTCTTGTTGACAAGAAGTCCCTGAAGGTTGAAAATATAATGGATTTCTGCTGGTCTCCAACTGATCCAATTATTGCTCTCTTTGTTCCTGAGATGGGGGGTGGTAACCAGCCTGCGAGGGTAAGTTTGTGTTTTTCCTTTTATGCACATGACTTGAAATTGTTTTACTTAGTTATCGTACTTTAATGGCCATATCTTTTATGAACCGTTTTATATTTGTGTTATTTTTTACATATTTATAGGTAAGTCTGATCCAAATCCCCAGCAAGGAAGAACTCAGGCAGAAAAACCTTTTCAGTGTCAGTGACTGCAAGATCTATTGGCAAAGCAATGGAGACTACCTTGCTGTTAATGTTGAACGCTATACAAAAACAAAAAAAAGCACATACACAGGCTTTGAGCTTTTTCGTATAAAAGAGAGAGACATACCGATTGAAGTATTGGAGCTTGAGAATAAGAATGATAAGATCATTGCATTTGCTTGGGAGCCAAAAGGCCATAGGTTTGCGGTTATTCATGGTGATAACCCTAAACCTGATGTAAGCATTTACTCCATGCGTACTGGTCAGAATAGCCGAGTTTCAAAGCTCACTACTCTGAAAGGCAAGCAAGCAAATGCTCTGTTTTGGTCACCTGCAGGTCGCTACATTGTGCTGGCTGGGCTGAAAGGATTCAATGGGCAGTTAGAATTTTACAATGTTGATGAACTTGAAACCATGGCTACTGCTGAACATTTTATGGCAACAGATATTGAATGGGATCCAACTGGAAGGTATATGGTTCATCTAAATGCTTAATGATATTGATAATGAAGGCAGTTAAAATATAAATCTTGTGTAAAATCTGATTAAAATTTTATTTACCTTAGGCACTAATTAAGTTTTCCATTTCTGGGTTTGCTGAAGGAGTACTTTTCATTCGGTTGTTGATTGTTACTAGCTTTTGCTTTTTTTTTGCACTGCAGGTATGTTGCAACTGCCGTGACATCAGTTCATGAAATGGAAAATGGTTTCAATATATGGTCTTTCAATGGCAAGCATCTATATCGGATTCTGAAGGATCACTTCTTTCAGGTACTGTATCGTCTGCACTGTTATGCATTTTTTTGGCAATTATACCCCTATTAAATAGGGTACATGGAAGAATGATGTTTGAATGTACAATGTTGAATCTATGTTTTGGTAGTATGATTGTGATAAAAGAATTTACATATCTTTGAAATTGTTACAATAATCTTACTGCTAATCTGCATGTTGTATGACGCTGATTACCCTGTGTATAAATCAATCGCCTCTTATTTGTTTTCTTTTATCTTATAGTTCTTGTGGAGACCAAGGCCACCATCTTTCTTGAGCCCTGAGAAAGAGGAAGAGATTGCCAAGAACTTGAAGAAGTACAGCAAGAAATATGAGGCAGAAGATCAAGATGTTTCGCTGCTGCTGAGTGAACAAGAACGTGAGAAGAGAAGAATGTTGAAGGAAGATTGGGACAAGTGGGTCAATGAATGGAAGCGAATCCACGAAGAAGAGAGCTTACATCGACAGAAGCTCAGGGATGGGGAAGCCAGTGATGAAGAGGAAGAATATGAGGCAAAGGACATTGAAGTTGAGGAAGTCATTGACGTAAAAGAAGAGGTCCTTCATATTGAGTACGGTCAAGAGTGAGTTTTATAGCTTGACTTGGACCAGGACATTTTATTCTCTTTGTCGAGGTTTAGTTGGGCATTTGTGAAACCCATTTTTGTAGTCTTTCATTAGTTTTTTAATGTAGAAGGAATTCCTTTTACTTCCAAATTTATGTGAAAGACAATTTTACTGCCTCCTTGTGGCGAAATTGTTCACTCATTCCTCGTTCTCTGCTCTAACAAATGCATGAAGAAATATATGTTGATATATATATTATATAAATGCATGAAGAAATATATTTTTATTTATTTAGTTATTGTTGTTGAGGTTGTTACTCTTGTAAGTAGGTTTGTGAGTATACATGTGATTGAACATTATTTAAAGTTTGTGCTTGATCTTTTGATATGATTACACTTGAAGTGTGTTTTGGTGTAATTAATTTGAGTATATTACCCAGCATTTAAGATAAGTTTTTCTAAATGTTTGTTAATTTATTGTTAACGAGTTTTAACTACATATTCTGAATTATTGTTTGATTAGAATTTTTTTAAGAAGTGTGTGAATTGAGTTTCTAATCTGAATGTGTTATTGTTAGAGTTTCTAATATGAAATGCGATCTGAATACATTTAGTTTTTCTAAATGAAGAATTTCTCTTAATATATTATTGATTATTGAAAAGATGGTAATAATCTTTTGCTAGATTAGGCATTTTCTCTGGGTTTTTAATACTAGAAATTACATTGTTTGATATGATGCTCGAGTCCTTAAATATTTTAAAATGTTTGAGTAATAATACAATAGTTGAAGTTTTAATAAAATAAAATATTAAAATTAAGATTTAGAGCTTTATAAGGGAAAGTTCTTTTACAAGAAAAAGTTGAAAGCATACCTGGTTACAAATAATCATGATCTGAGTGTCCTATGAGAGTGGATGGTGTCCAACATTAAAAGTAGTACCCTTAAGGTACTTGAGAATATGCTTCACGACTTATCAATGCTTATTCCGAAGATTGTTCATGTACTCGCCTACTCATGGTGTTGTTCATTATTTACGATGAGAAAGCTTTCAATTTCCAGATGTTGGGAAACCTCATCAAACTTGAACTTCTTTTAGATTTCTAATTTAGGAAGGACACTAGATAAGATTTTATGTTCCTTCTTAGAATCACCTTTTGTTCATAAGGTGAACAAATTTAGAATAACTTAACTCCTACTTCACTTCATCATGACCTACAAACACTCATTTATTCACTGTAGACTCAATGTTACCTTCATATAAACGATAGTATGTTGGACTCCAAAATGCCTTCAGAGTTTAGTCGTCGAGGAAGATTGATTCAGCAAGAAGCATGATGTGTTGATAGCCTCAACCCATAATGAAACAATGTGCTTCTTACGCTTCCAATAAGGTTCAATTCGTCCTTTTCATTACTGTATTCTACTACGAAGTATGACGAACCGTGTCTTCATGTTTACAAAATTTGTTAGTATTGTTCATTCTTAAACACTTAACCCTCTTATCGATATTGTTTAGCATGGGCATCGTCCAATTCTTGAAGTGATCAAAAGCCTCAAATTTTTGTTTCATTACGAAAACCTGACGAACAATGTACAACGTCCTTATCAATGCGTCATACACATTTAGAATTTCTCTTTATCGAAGAAGTCGATATAATAAAGAAATTTACAGTTTATTATTATTTTCCAACAGTATCTTTCTTCGGCTTCATATGTATTATTCCTTTTATGTAACAATTGATTTTTTATTGTATATAAATGAAATCTATTTACAAATGATTTTCAAATAAATGCTTTCAAATAAAATTAATTATAAATTATTATAACAAATAATCAGTTATAAAATTATCAATTACTAAAATAGTTTAATTTTTAAACAGTTTTTTAACTTTGTTATTCTGATTCGCAGAATGTGGACCTTACTCGCTCGCATGTGAATGCTACATGTGCTGGTTAAAGACATGTTTTTTAATAATAAAATATTATATTTAAATAATAACATTAATAATGATGGTAATGATAATAAGTGTAAATAAAAGTTTATAGTAAAAATAATAATATATTTAACTTATAGTAATCATATGAGAAAATAAAATTTTCAATTCTCCAAAAAATGGTCTAAGTCATGGACTTGCCTATTGAGAAGTGTGATTCGTCACCCTTTATGTTAGTGAAATTAAACTAATTTATTTTTTTGTTTATGGTCAACTTCTGTTTCGAAAACTTAATGCAATCTTCTGTTGGGCAGCAAATTGCAGGAGTCTACTCGAAAGCATCAAGAGTTAAAATATAGGAATGAAGCTACTGTAACATTGGACAGAACAGTGCCTATTGGATAACCATTCAATCACCAACAATCCTATATTACCATATCTTTAATTTAAGCAACAACTAAGGGCTAATTCATATTTAACCAATCTCACTTACAATTCTATAGTTTCTACTAAATTTTAACTATAGGTGGTTGGAGGAAAATGTCCTACTAAAAAAATTCAATAACTTTTCTAAAATATTAATCCTGTACAAAGTCAATAAGAATTTTGCATTAATTATGATCTCCTAAGAAAATATAAAAAAATATTTTCATCTTATTTATTCTATAGTCTCGCATTACATATTTCCTTTTTTTTTTCCCAAATCAAAAATTATAATTTTCTTACCACCATTATTCTCCAAAGTTCATCATGTATACTTTATACTTTAGTGGGGGCTAACACCTTAGTCGACTCCATTGTCTCACACCCACCTTTTTCTTTTTCCATTATTTATTCTTTTTTGTTCAATTCTCTTGCAACCATCCATTGATATTAGGCCACTATTAGCTAGTTTTTGGCAACACACATGTGGTGGAGTACTATGTTTGCACTCCATCTATGCCACAACTATTATACTTATATATATATATATATGTGTGTGTATATATATATATATATATATATATATATATATAGAGAGAGAGAGAGAGAGAGAGGGATGAATTAATTTAGTTAAATAAATAAGTTCATGGAATCTTTACAATGTTGTGAGCCAGAAAATCCATTGCCATGAGTTGAAGTTGAATCACAAGATCAACTCACTTTTTTTTTTTGGTTTGTGTTTACTTTTATGACATCTTGCAATGTAAAATTCATATATTTTAACCTAAAGTAATGTGTTATAATAATCTTATTACCACAAAGAAGCATGAATTTGAGTTGTAGAAAACACGAAGTCAACTATATATATATATATATATATATATATATATATATATATATATATATAAATATGATTGTTTATGGTTTGTGTGATGCACGACGAATGGTTACGTTATCCCGACCTAGGTGTTTGTAGATTAATAAAACAAACATATAGAGTTGTAGATTTTAACGTTGGCACAGGGGCCGAGTTTGGAAAGGTAATGGTATGGGTGAGAAGAAGACGAGGGTGAAGTCAAGCCACGAGAAAATTTCCAACTTCAACCAAACTACCTTTTTTTGCACTATCTCCACTGACCACTGTTGAGGGTGGTCCTCTTTCCTGCCTCTTCTTCGAGACTGTCCTTTACTACGTGACAAAGACGCATCATGTGTGCAAAGAGGATTTCATGCACAACCATCGTCATTATTCATATACTCAACCATTTTCCTACATTACAAACTTAGGTTCCCATGCTCACAATTTTTAAACAATAACATAACTCTTGTTTCAGTAAATCCAATACTTTCAGAAATTTTATGTTTTCTTTTTCTTTTTAATCTTCTAAAGTGTTTTTACTTATGAAATCGTGATAAATCATTAAATTTTTATGTATGTAGTTTAATACAATCGTGATTATAATTACACATTGAAATATTAAGTGTGAATAGTATTTCTCACAGGTTATAACTCACATCATGGATTGTTTGAAAAATCAGAAAATGTTGTATGTGTGCTGTCAATTCAGTAATTAATGTCTGAAAGCACTGTAACAAATTCAACGACCAATAATGTTTACAAGCTCAAAAGGGTTGAGTTATGATTGCTGACAAAAATAAACAAAGGCAGATAGAAAAATAATAAATATCTCACTTCAATAAAATATTAATAATTGATAGTTATTTTTATTTTATTGAAAGTAAAATCTAGAGAAGAAAAGGAAAAAAGTTACACCTGCCAAGAAAAATGTGTTAATCTGTCTTAACGTATAATAATAATAACAATATATAATAATAATAATATAATTTTGTGTTATTTAGAAGAAAAAAAATACAAGAGTAAGTTTTCTGAGACGGTTTATATAAATGGCGGAAAGAGTAAAAGAAAAAACGTCTTCAAATTGTAATACATTTTTATTTAATTTGTAAAACTATTAAAATTTCAAGACAGCAATTCATAAGCAACTTTAGTTCTTCTATTATTCTCAATAAATTATTGACATTAAATATGTTGATGTTGTTAATTATTAAGATATAATATGTTATAGTGATAAAGTTATGTTAGAATAAAAACTTAATAATAAAAATTATTTTTAATGTGATAGGATAAACTAATAATAATAAGATAATGATAGCATGACATTGATAATAAATAATACTTAATTTGTGAAATTATAAAATGACATTAGTTTAAATTTTAAACTTATTACAAATTTGAAATAATGCATGAAAAATGCTAGTTTTATCCATCAAATTAGATACGTGATGAATTAAATCACATTACCATCACAAATTAAGTCATTATTTATATTAAGAGCTGTTACTTAAACAACAAACTACAGGATAATTTTAAAACTATGACAGAAATTTGAAATATAATAAATAAGACGACTAGTAATTATATTGTATAAATTATTGTAGGTGTATCACATTTCTTAATAATAACGTAAATTACGTAATATACATTTAGTAGTTCTTTAGGGTAATGAAATATTTTTGGGTATGTATCATAGCAAAATATATCATACGATTAAATGCGTAGATACACAAATTAATAATCAATAATTTTATTTTTTATTGAGATGTTAAGATTAGTTTCTTTCCATGCACGGATCATATACTGATCTCGTATGGGGATTTGGCTTCGTCTAAATATTTGGAAAAATTAACAATAATAAATCGATAATTAAATGATTCATATTTTAATAAATATACTTTGATACATTGCATAAATTTTAATAAATACAAATGTAAGACAAAATAATTCATTAAACATAATCAAATTGATAAAAAAAAATATATATAACAATTAATTTTAAGAAGAAATTATCCAATTGAATCATACAATAGTAGGTATGTGTTTTATTAATGTAATTAATCATTTTCTGAGTACAATCTTTAAAGAAAACATGGTTTCATACAAAAAAAAAAAATATGTTATGTTAAATTATTTTCTATCCTTTTTTAAACATTCGTAGAACTAGTTTTCTTAAATATAACAATTAGATTAAAGAATTCTAAAAACATATCAAATATGGAAAAAAAAATCTAAATTGTATACCAAAAGTTTTCAATTATTTTTATAAAGTTTCAATTTATATACAAATAATGTTTAATATTAAACACATTCACTTTCAAACAAGTCCTCTAAAAACCTGCTCTGTATGTTAAAGAATCATTAGATGCAATTTTAAAATAATATATACACTTCAATTAGCAAAACAAAAAGAAAATCAAGAATCTTTCGAACTTTTATCTAAAAAAAAAACAAAGTCTTAATCTTACCCTACAAAACTCAATAATAGAAAATAAAATATTGAGGAGATATCTTATTTTAAAATTACCAAAAGAAAAAATAAATAAATCACTTTCAAATCAAAAAAGAAAAGAAAAGCAGAGATATATTAGAAAGAAGAAAAGAAAAATATACACTAATAATCTAAAAACAGTTGTAAATTATAGTCAAATTATAAATTATCAATTACCATGCATACGTTTATACTTCTATAATAATTATTTTAAGAGTCACATTGAGTATATTTTCTATGGACAAATACTTAAAACTATAATATATAACTGTTATGTTAGGTCTAAAAGAATAAGTTTATAAAAGTATAACAGTAAATTATTTAAAGTTTAAGGACTATTAACAAACTTATTATGTCTTTCCATTACTTATTTTGTTAATATTTTTTCGAGAATTATCAATAGTTTATACAGTGACATAGATTTGTTGATTTATTTTAAAATCATATTCACTTTTACTTTTGATGGATTGAAAATGTAACTTTTTTAGAATAATGTGATAAACTTTTTTATTTATTTGAGAAATAGTATAAAATAAAATAATTGTAAAGAAATAAAGTTTTTATACTTTTAAAGAAAATAAAAATAAGAAAAAATAGTATAAAATGTAAAAAAATTATATATATTAAAGTATATTTTCATTTTTAAGTTGAAATATATAAAAATAAAATGTAAATGTAATTGGGGCAATAATAGTTTGGAGGATGAGGACATTGAATTTGAAAAGAAGGTTTCGCCGGCGTGTTGGTGAGACAGGTACACAACACAACACAACACGGACCACACAGCACTCTCTTATGTTGTGATGAGCAAAGAGCATGAACCCCACCCAACGACACGGTCCTTAGTTGAAGAGTTTAACCACAACCCAGGTGAGCTATGTCTCTTTCCTCTTCCTCACATCTATCTTTAACTCACATTTCCTAAACCTTGCGCTCACTTTAAGAAATGGGAATCCTCCAAACTTTTTCAAAACAAAAGCCTGTTCTCTCTCTTCTCTCTCGCTCTCTCTCTCTCTCTCTCTCTCTCTCTCTCTCTCTCTCTCTCTCTCTCTCTCTTTTCATTTCAATTTGGGTTGAGTTAAGATGAGACTTGAGAGGGGTGTGTAAGTGTGATTCCAGTTACTGCTTTGACCCGCTTTTTCTTCCATATCTCTCTCTCATCCCACTATTTCCTTCAGACATCACATGCATTTGCAATTTACAAAAGCAGGGTTTTTTCCTTTTTAAAAAAAGCACTATAACAAGTAGCAACTATAATGGTATGGGGGGCACTCTTTCCTGCGCCTACTCACGCAGATAAAGAAGATTCATAATTCTGACTGTGACTCCTCGTCAGAGATAACAGAGCACCACATTCAAAAAAATTCCCTTTTCTTATTGTCCCATCTCTGCTCTGCACACATACACACTGTAAAACAAAAACGAACACATCTTCAAAATCCATTCTCTGTCCCCAACTCCACAACAACAGCAACCCCTTTACTCAAGATTCCGTTTTTATTTTCTATCTCAAAGCCTTTTCAACTTGTACAAAATTTCAATTTTGGAACTGTTTCTTCCCTTCACGTGATCTGGGTTTGCTCCATATAAAGTTCAACTCTTCCCAGACCCGACTCTTTTTCCCCTTTTATTAATTCGCCCTTTCATTGTTTGTATTGAATTATCGGAAACCCGCGTCATGAATTTTGATGCCTTGCGGGTTTTCAATTTTCAATTGCTGAATGATGGATAGATAGTTTCTTTTGTTTTTGAAATTTGTGTGTAATAAAAATCTTGTGGCTGTTATGGGTGGTGATGGTAGAGTTGAAGTTGTGAGTGGCAAGGGGTGTTCGAGGCTGTTTTCATCTTCACTTCCTTCGTTCAGAGGTTTGCAACCATTGGAGCCAATGTCTCCTGTTTCGTCCTCTGTGCAAGTGCCATCATCAACTTCTCCTTTTGCCGGTCTCGTCATATGCGTCACTGGTTTATCTAAAGGTGTGAATTCATTCATTTGTCATTCAGCTTTTCACCTTTGGTTGGTTGGATTTTGTTTTATTTTTCTGGCTTGACACTCTCAACTGCTTTTTCTTTTCTTTGTTTCTCTAACCTTTTTGTTTCGATCAACCGATTACCAAGCCATTGGCTTGATTCAGCATAAGTGTTTAAATAACATCTTATTTTGCGAAAGAATGAACCTTATTCTTTCCATCGAGACGGTATCGACGGGTGAATATTGGTTATATTTTTTGTCAATATAAGATGTCAAATGAAACATATTTGGACTTCTGTAATCTGCCGTTCCTGTTTTATCTTTCACAGTGAGCAAATGTAACAAAGGGTTGAGAAACAAAAGGGGGTCTGTTTTGTACTCTATTTGGTTGATAATAATCAGTGCATGTTTTCATGAAATCTATCTTCACCTGTTCTCTTATGTTGTCTTCTCTTTTTGGCATGAAACTTTTCATGTAATTGGCTGAAAAGGTGTAGTTTTAGTTATCAGTCGAAATGATAGTAGATATTTTGTCACGTCTTTGTTTCTCTTCTCTCTCTTTCCGTGACTAGTTAAAGAGATATTCAGTTGTGTTGTTTTATTTCGGTTGGTGATTTTGCAGAAGCAAGGAATCAGGTCATGGAGGCTACAGAGAGATTAGGTGGCCTGTATAGCCCTAATTTGCATCCTCAATGTACCCATTTGGTGGTTCAGATATCCTTTTCTGGCATAAATTATACGATTTCTCCTACATTGTGATAGCAATAGTATGATGCTGTAGTACGAAGATGCAATGCTCATTTACTGTCATACCTTGATTATACACCCCGTGGGGAAAAATTCTGTTCACATTCAGAAAATATTTTCTTTACTTTCTCGGTTGTGTCAGAACAAAGTGTCGTACCTTATCAATTTCTCTTCTTTATTTAAATTTACTTGTACTGAGTTCAGAAAGATTTTATGTAATTTATTTATGTTTAGTGGATCTACCATAACATGATCACAATGATTGCTTGTGGCCCTTTATCATAGCATTGGAATTCATCCAATACATTTTGTGTTGATTGGTTCATTGCCATCATGAAATCTTTAACGTGTAGTACAGTTTTGGTGGACGTAAGTTTGAGCATGCACTGAAGCATGGAGCAAGAAATGGGCTTTTTATTGTCACACTGGGTTGGTTTGTGGATAGCGTCAGGAAAAATGGTGATTGACTTTAACTGTTTTCAATTTGACATGTTTTATATTTTGGTTGGCTTTCTGGGTGATTATGATTCATCCCTCATGCTTAGAGTCAAAGAATACAGGAATCTGGCAACTTTCATATTTTGCTTCTTTAGACCTCATGTCGAATTGTACTCTCATGCTGTAGAGTCTACTTGTATTTAACAAACTACACATTCTTGTAGTGATTGCTGTCAGCAGCGCCGTTTTTTGGTGACTATCTGGCTACACACTTCTTCTCATTCAGAGAATGAGTGGTTGGTTAAGCTTAAATTGATACATATTCCTTTTTATTTCATTTATTTTTTATTTCAAAGAATCCATTGGTTTTGTCGTAGCAATAGCATCTTGCTGCACTTGATCAAAATATCATAAATAATCCAGTAAGGAGCACTCATCTGTGTTGTCTAAGGTCATAGAGATTTTTCTCTTTTTCTGACTAATTTTATTTTCATCTTCTTTAGCTCTATCTGGATTGATTTTAATAATTAAGTACCATGGTTGAACTGTTGTAACTCGAATGATGTATGAATTTAAATTATGCATGTTTATATTTGTAGTTGTTATAATTAAGTACATTATTGTATCTGCTGCAGTGAGGTTGAGCGAATCACATTATAGAGTGAAGAGTTATGGGGATAACAACGTGCTCATGGAAGATTTTAGGCCGCTTTCTGAGTATACAAATGCTGATAATCATTGTCTTCCGGCAAGAATCCACCAAGTGAAGAAAGCTAATAATGTTGAGGAACTTCAAAGATTCTCTGTGAGAGAGTCTATCAGAAATTCGGACTCAACTTTGTCTGG